>WJFA01002523.1:0-15622 GCA_009870155.1 Pseudobourletiella spinata | reverse complement strand
ACAGACGCACATTTACGTCCCGCCTATACACACAATTTTAGCAGGTGAAACAGCGTAGCTCTCTCACAGTGCCTCTTGGCTTAATTGCTTCATATGTATGTATTACACTATATATATATACTTTATATTTTTCTCTAATTTATTTTATACATATGTAATATTTAAATATATGCTTTATTTGCTCACGCTGGTTTGGCTATTGGAGACAGGAAATAGATCAGTGTTTGAGAATATGCGTATATAAACAGCTAAACCAGCATCCCCTCCATCCGAAGTAGTGATCAATAACCTTAATTTACACAGAGGCAACTGATTATTCACCAACGGCTTTCCACCATATGTATCTGGGAATGAGCTCCGAGCTAGCATGCGAGCCATAATAAGGTATCTGTATGACTAAGGCTCAACAGAGTGTAATAATGCGATAGTAGTTGTGTCACATAACTACGAACAACATCATATAGATGGGTTTCCCATCTCACGTAATATTAGTGACAAGTAATTGGGCTTTGCATCTTGTCCCCTACATTATATTTTACCGTGCACCTCACACCATGCTATATACTATGGTCTCATCCCGTCATCATTACCCCGTACCGAAGCCCGTACTAGTTAGTGCACCGCACCACCAGTTTGGTGTGGTAAGTGCAGTTCTGATTACGCCCCAGGGAATGAGCGCTAGCGGCATAGATCTAGTTCATTGCTATTGAGCATACGTTGGTGGTAGGAAACTTCTCTATACGACCAGTGTAGTGCACCAAATCTTTGCACTTCTTTCAGTCCCAACCACACGCAGGCACACACTAACACGAAAAGAGAAAAGCAACTACTATTAACGTCAAAAAATATTCATCATGGGCTTTATTGGGATGGATGCCTTCCGTATAGCGCTCCATACACCGAACGACCAATAATGGCAAAGTTAATAATAATAATCACATTTTTGATAGCAATAAGCTTATGCTCAACTTCATGATATGGCAAAACATGGAATTTTACGGGTGTGGGCGATGATGTCTCTGTGTGGGACAGAGTAAAAGAAGCTCACACAGTACCTGCATGCTCAGTGCATCCTTAGGGACGTGGAGGGATGAGAAGAGCGACTCCCCATTTCTTCCCATCATAATCATCATCATCATGATCACCTGGAGCAGGAGCATGGCCGTTTCTTCTGGACATTTCATATTCAACTTGACCATCTCCGGCAGCGGAAGGGAAGGGCTGAGTGAGAAACAAAAGGCCGGTTGTGAGGAAGCCGTGAGGGCAAGTGAGAGGAGAGTTAATAGAACTGGGTGTAAGATGGTTCGCCTCTCACAGAGCAATGCTTGAGATTCTTCTGTTTTTTGGCTCTTCCCAAAAACCTCTTGGTCCTCCATATATACGCTGGTCCGGCTGCTGTAGCTATGAGAGATCTCTTGGAGTGGATGATAATGAGACCGAAGCATTAGATCTGTATGAGAGTGTGGAGAGAGAGAGAGAGAGAGAGATGTATGTGTGTGTGCGCGTCTGTTTGTATGCGTATGAGTTTTTATGGAACAGCGAAGTAGTGGACACAGGAACTTTGAACGTGTCTGTGGGAGAGAACATTGTTGTTATTATTATAGGGAGATGATATACGAATTTCAAAGAGTTTTCCCGGAATTATAGCGCGGGAACGGTACGCACAATAGGAGCTCGGCTACAACAATGATTTCCAAGTGCGTATCTGCATGCGTGTGTATGTGCGTGAACGCATACGTATGCATTGCACCCTATCAACTGCCTTGTTGGACACGCACTCTCGATTTTGTCTTCGCATATGTCTCTCTCCACGCACAGGCACACACACACACACACACCAGAGAGAGGAAGAAGCATGCATATAAAGTGTTTTAGCCTTGACTAAGGTTAAGTTAGTCCAAAAGACTTTGTACATACACGAACGACATGTAGAGGAGGAGGAGGAGGAGTGTGGTAGTTTTTCAACAACGCAGAGTCGCAGGTACCTTGGATTCACGGTAAGGTCGATAAGCCATGGTGTATGCACTTGCTCGGCTGGGTGCGTGTGTGCGTATCATATGTAGATTCTTACAGACGCACACACACACACACACACACATAAACATACGCACACACATCACACATGTATCCTTCATCGGACGGAATTCTATGTGAGGGAGAATTGAGCAAAAAAGTACACTTTTCAAGTCCGCCTCCGTGATCAGAGCAGAGCTCTTTAGCTACCACGCGAGGCCAACTCACAAATGGATTGCAGGTAGTATGGCCATCCATTCTCAATACATTTCCATCAGCGCGAACCGTGAATGTATGCTTGATGAAATACGGACGGAGAGGAGACGCGGCGACATCTTCAATGTATGAAAATTGTCGTCATATGAAGCTTCCCCACCTCTGCGTCATATGCTCTGTACAGATGTAGAGTCACAAAGATACACTTACTTACGCATACACAGCAGCTCTGTGTATCTCGGTCCGATAAGGCCGTTGCTGCGGTGAGAAAGGATGAAAGGTATCCGCGCATTATTGAAAAACAATTATGCAGTAGGAGCACATTCATGCTGTCTGTTTTCCCCTCCCAGCTATTCCCTTGTACTTATCATTGCCAATGCCATAGCAAATGCGTGTGCTGATGCTGCTGCTGCTGCTGATGATGATGATGATGAGATGACTCGTACAATTTTCCGTTACACCTTCTCTCATCATCAATGACTGGTTGAAACCATGGGGGGAAGCCTGATAAGACGGACGGTTGGCTATGTAGTTTCATGTAAATAATTGATAATTAGCCTTTTTTCTCCCCTTATAATAATTACTTGTAAGCACGCCGGAGGTTCATGCTACTAGAATCCGAGCTGAATGAGTCACAATGCTTCTACGTAATGGTTAGCGTGAATTGAGATTGATCCTCATTAGCGAAAATTCAAATGTAATTGCCGCTCTCAGTTTGTTTGAGTACGTGGCTATGGATTGTCAGTAGAATTTTAATTATGGGTTTTTCTCCATTAATCTCTCCAGCTGGTGACAACAGGTCTTTGGTCTGAAGAAGAAGAAGAAGAAGAAGAAGAAGAGGAAAGTGGATTGTGTGCGGGTTGAGTTAGTAGTGGTACGTAGACTACTTCCCTGTACTCCCATCCCCACGGACTGCACGCAACAATATTAGGGATAGCCGGGTCGCCATACATTCATTACCTAAGATTAGATTGTGTGTATATATGTGTGTGCTGTTGTGTGTGTCGAGGGATTTATATTTAGCTAATCACTCCCACACTTCTAGAACATCTTAAGAGCGTCGAACTGAATCACTTGAGCTCTTATGAGTTTCCACAGGCGGAGAACCATGAATGTTAGGGTTAATAAAAATGACTTTTTTAATGGACAGGAATGGAGGCGGTGGCGAAGAAGGTGTGAACCCTTGTAGTGCGTGTAGATAACATACTCGAATCCAGTACGGGCCGAATATGATGATCATATATGGTGGCCCCTACCAAAGTATACGAGAGCTACAAAAGGAGGAGGTGGAGGAGGATATGCAATTACGTTACCTCGCCAACAGTACATGGTCACAGTGCAGAGGATAATAGAGTATGGTTGCCACGTGCCGCAGTTTCTTAAGTTGATTTGGTCAAGTGTTGACTAGAACAGATTGGAAATCACTAGAAAGCATGGGACGATAAGGGACACGTACGGGCTCCATAGTCATTGGCTTGCATTCCCCTCCTCATCATCTCATGCGCTATCATCCTGCATGAATGTTAATTAGGATGAGTTCGCTTTCGTCCCTCACTTTGCCCCACCATATTTCTTCATCCCTGGGGTTGGTCCTACTAGAGATAGTTGTATGACCGTGTGTGTGTGTGTGATGTGGTATTGTGCGTATGGGTGTGCGTGTGCGTCCGTTGAATAGCCTAGAACATATAGTGAGGATTAGGTTAACATGGCAAGTCCTGTGCAAGTAAGGGTAAGGGGGAGTATGAGTAATGGGTAGCGGAGGCCTGTGGCCCATACGACTTGGGCAAGTCATAAAAATATTATTGTTAAATGCAATTACATTGCAGATTGGACAAACTTGATTTTTTTTTCTCTGTCCACTGCTGTGGCCTGCGGATGAAGGGAGCGCTTGGGTTCATCAGGATTGTATACTAGTACTATCTTGAGCTGAGAGTGCCATCGCTTTAAGTGGGAGTACATAGGGAATGGTACTTGATGCTCAACGTGCCTGTGTCATGCTTGATGCCGTCTTGACTTCGTTTCCCAAATTGCCCCTATAAACTATAGAAATCACCAAAGTTGAAGGAACTGAACCTCGTGCGGGAGCAATAAAACCATGCGCATAAGATTTCCCAATGTTTACGCAGCAGTTGTCTTGTAGCCTCTCGTATATAGATTTGGTTTTCAAAACGACAAAGCTCTCAATGCGACAAATATACGGGCACACGCACACAAATGCACATATGAGATACGCATGCACGCACACATGCACGTGTACTCGGACGACTCGTATGTACACGCTACATGACATTTACAAACGGTGTCAATCGAGACAAAGGGGGAAATGCAAAAGAGGTGATCTGGTAGTGTAATGCCTCAACGGTTATCAATAAACTGGTACAATTTAAACCAGTTGTTGGCCCACCAACATCCGTATTCTTGCTAACGAGGAGAATTTTCAATCTGGAATTTTTCACTCTGCCCCTTCTTCTTGGCCACCTTGCGCAACTCTTGATCCTGCTGACACATATACTGTATGCATATATATATATATATATATGTTCACATATATCCACATCCTATGGTAATAGCATGGGCGACACGCCTGTCTGTGATGCTAAAATAACTGGTAGTAATTGTAATATACGGGCTGAGGGGACTATCACGTACGGAGTGGTGGGGACTGGAGGATGGGAGAAGACGTTAATGTACTGTATTCGTCCACCCAGCATATCATTTTACCCGCACGCACATGTGCCCATGGACACACAGAGAGAGGGACAGATAGTATATCCACACTCCCTCGCAGAGTCATTCCATTTTAAGAGCAGTTGAGGTCACTGGAGCAATGTATGAGTGTTTGTATAGTGAAGGTGAAACCAGAGGTAGCTCAAGGTATACCATAACTCTCAGTTTTTAGTCACTTGCTTGGAAATTGGGCTACATCCCAAATGTGTTTCCATTCACATTTTTTCCATACGGCCACGGCCTCATCATATCATCCTCCTAGCATGACCACCCACTCGACCGTCATCATATTCTAATTTACTGCAACCTCTCTCAGTGTGGTGGAGTGCGTAGGGCATATACACTGCGTGTGTGCAAGTCAGGGAGGCTGGCCATCTGCTTCAAGAACCGATGGGCTTGCCTGCATGGATTTTGTAAGGATGACCAATTGCGTAGGTTTCCCAATTGCTCCCGCCTCAGAGCCCCTTGATCTGTACGTGGCCTATCCCTTAATTTATTAATGACTATAGGGGGTGGACTTCATAGGAATTTACCCAATTAAGCCGGGCGCATGGTATTGTTTTAGGTGGATTTGTGGTGAAGAAAACTGAAAACAATCTCAACGTGCTTTCCCTTTGCCGCCCCGCTCCACTCTATCACGTACCAGTAGTACGTAAGCTAATGGGGAGCTGTCCTCGTAGGGATTTTAAAGTCGGGAGGCCGGCCACCAAAAGAGTTTCAATAACCGTATCTATTGCAGTAGTAGGGATTAAGAATGGAGAGCAAGCTTAGATTACTACCATAGACACTGTGCCCGTGTTTAATCCTCCACCAATGAGTCCATCTGCTAGTTCGTTAATAGCTGTCCATGACATGATTTCCTGCACAGCGGCTCCGAGTACGAGGCTCTAAGGCTCAAACCTGCCTACGACACTCCATCTGGGCGAGAAGAGCTTGCGCGTGTGGGAAACAATTGAGGCTGGAAATGAGGGTCGACAATAAGTCTACGAGACGAGTGGGGAAGGAGCAAGAATCTACTCATATTATAGTTAGCTCATTTCATCAACAATTATGCGTCTCCTTAGATTGATTTCATGACTGCTGTGCGAAACATGCACGCAAATGTGGACGAAACCCTGCGTCCATAAATGTAAACCGTTACTCCGTCGTATTTCTCACCCGAGGTAGCGGCTGTGGTAGGGCTGCTGAAATGAGCGAGTTTTCGGTGTGCCCAATTTTTTGGAGTCGGTGTACATGATTACGGTGGCTACTTTCAAACGAATACCTAATTAAATGTATGCATGTGATAATATGGGATGATTCCACCTTTCACCCGTCGAGCAACTTTGAAGCGGAAGTGAAAGCTCGTCTTTCACCGACTCCCTTATACATTGACTGGGCTTTGTATCTGCGATATGAAATCTGGAGGTCTTTTCAGCAGCAGTTAAGTGCAAGCTCAAAAGGACCAGCGATGGTTAGTTACTGTGGGGTTAATAGGCATAGCTGAGCCGGCTACCACCGTCGGCATTAAGATATATGGAAATAAAGGTTTGAGAGCAGCAGATTCCTTCTCTATCAAAGCCAACACTTTTAGATACAATGGAGTCCTGTAACGTCGGAGGTAAAGGAGCCAATTTACATTCATATAATCCCACCAATCCCTCAGGGTCAACATGATATCAACGTGTTTGCAGTTTTCAGGAGGTTTTATCCAGTTTTACATTGGAGCTGTCATACCACCTGTAAGAGAAGCCATTTATCTAATGCGTGTGAACGAGTGTTGATGTTTGTGATTGTGCGTGTATGTCCAATGTTCATGCATGTGTGTGCACTCGTGTAAATGTGCGCGGATCTTTTTGATTGCGATAGAGTGAGTGTATTGTGTAGGCGTGTGCATGTATTTACGTAAATGTTGGTGAATCTTTGTGATTGAGTGTGTGCATGTGCGTGAATGCATCTGACTGAGTGTGCGTGTGTGTGTGTGTGTGTGTGTGTGATCCAGTGTTCGTATGCGGGTGACCGAGCGTGTGGGTATGTGCGTGTGTGTGTGTGTGTGTGTAAGCGACTGTTCATATGGGTGTGTGTGCGTGTATTTGTGACCCAGTGTTAGTGTGTGATTTAGTGTGTGTGGGAGTGAGTGTGTGACTGAGTACGTGTATGTTTGTAACTGTGTGCGTATTTGTGTGTGTAGTGTACATGTTTCTGCGTTTGTGTGCATACGTATATATGGGGATTGGGCATGTGTATGCATGTGGCTCGACTTAGCAAAAAGGAATAAATTGACCAAATTACATTGCTAAACCTTCCAACCCCGTTATCTCGCAAAACGGTTCATTTAACGAGAGGGTATAATATTTTAATGTAATGACAAGTTGTATTTCAGAGGTCCTTGCTAAATGCCGTATCTCTCACAGCAATGTCCAAATGAAACGCAGCACAGCGTCTCACGTTCCCCTCATGTGCCGTGTGTACGGAGAGTGCGAGGTCAGCATGAGCTGACACACGCTTTATTCTCGGATCTTCCCGAACTACAATCTCTATAAAATTAGAATTCCAACGGAAAAAATTTCCGGCTTTTCGTGACTTATGAGAGCTGAAGAACAGCTGAGAGTGAAGAGCATAGAAGTTTCTCTGATAGTGGGTCGCGGCACTCCTGCGTGTTCCATATAACCCGAAGAGCTGGGAGAGGAGCCCAAAGTGCGGCGCGTGGAGGGGGCAGGCGGCGGGGAAGGTGGTGAAGAGAGGGAGAGGAACGGATACTCCGCTAGCTACGATTACGCACACAGGCTTCACCAGTAGATTGTGCGTACACATACGCAGGTTCATCCATTCCACGGTTGGGAGCCAGAACCTACATGTGAGCGTGCGTGTGGGTCTTTCATCGGAGGCTAGGATGACTAGGCTACATGTGCCTAAAATTGGGTCAGATTAGGAGAAAAATGTGGAAAGTAGGCAAAGGATCTAAAAGATAAGACAGTAAATAGCGAGCGAGTCGTCGAGAGAGAGAGAGAGACAGAACAATAACAATAAAAGCATACTCGGCATAGGTTACGTCCTCTGCATCATCCTCAATGCATGTGAGGCAAGGACTGCTGGGCTTTGGGCATGGTAGGAAAACACCGTGCAGAAAGTTGGGCAAAGTTTTCAAAAGTCCATTCATATCTCCTGATGCTGCTATAAGCAATCGTTCCAGGCTCACTGACGTAAGTCCATTGCTATAGATAATCTCTCGAACCCTTTTTCCAGCTCTTCTCAACTCTGTGATATCTGTTGTAATACGCTTCTCAATTCCGTGTCCTACATCGATATTCCTTGTCACCTCGTGGTGACAAGCCAGCACAATTCCAAACACCATTTGTAGCCCCGACGTGTTAGACAGCGGATCTGGTCAGAAACTTTTTCCTGCTCACTTTTACCTCGCCACACCACCATCTCTCAGTCGCACTTGACGTGGGTGGCCGGGGATTACTTCTCCGCTTTACATTTTTGATGGAGCATTTCGGAGGCGCCGAAAGAAACGTCTGTGGTTCCACCCGGTCTCCACTGTCCAGCCCTCGGGAACCCCACATGCATGCCATGCATGTGGGATCACCTAGGTGGTGACTGGCGCCCGACGTCATAGGAGCTCCACCACACTACACATTACTTGGGCTCCGTGATGGGCTCAGAAGGAAGGATGCACAGCAACTTGTTCCGGTCGGAAATCATACCTCGCTTGGCATTAATAGTGTCAATGCCCAAACCTACAGCTTGAGCCTCTGGACGATGCTACATCCACTCAAAGTTTAATTATTATATCCAGGGTAATTGATGATAAAACTAACTTGGAGATCATACCTTGGGGGTAGAACCAATCTTCCTGCTTTATCTCGTGCAGGGGCTCATGCGTGCATGTAGCATCATCCGCATAGCAGGAAAGTCCATGGTTGATAAAAAGTTAGCTGAACCCCTCTCTAGAATAACGGGGAGGAGGAAGATTTTAATTTTTTCCCCCGAATAAACTTGCATTGAACTCAAGCACGGGGAGTAGGAAACGTGTTAACATTACATGCCTAATGCATTTATCTCCATATCTATGTAATGTTAGGAAAGAAGAGGGTTGGTGGAATGCTTATTATATAGCCGTAATCTATTTGTGTACATGAAAGTTGTACATCAAGTTTGAGGTTGGCGCGTGTACACAGTTTTGCATGCGCTGCTTCCATTTATCTTTAGTTTTCCTGTTCTGTGTGCTTGTCTCCATGTTTGTAAATGTGTGGTGTGTGTGTGTGTATATGTGTTTACCCAAATTTGCGTAAGTTTCCAGTTAACCCACCAACAAGGCTACGAGCGTGTACATAGCAGTATCCAATGTTAAGTCTTATTGGGCCTTGGGCTCATGGATTTTTTAGAGCTCCCTAACATGCACGCACGTCCTCCGCCAGAAGTCTCAACCTCTCTGTGTGTCTCTGCGTGTGTAATAAGTGGATATGCAGAGGCATCTGTGTGCTGCTGAATGTGGAGACGCACATTTAAACTGCGTATCCTATTAACGAAGTAGGATATGGTGCAGAAGTTACTGTGCTCAGGCGGAGCGACAGACTATTTTTATACTAAAATGTAGTCCATCATTGACACTGTGTGCATACATACGAAGGGAAATTCATGAAATGCGTGAATGTGTAAGTGTATATATATATATATATATATATGTTTGTGAGTGTTCATGCCTGTATATGTGTGGAAACTCAGAGTTGATCGGGACCGTTTTCTTGGTTCATTTGGAGGATTGAGTATACATATGTATATGGAACAGTGCGTGCGCCCGGCTTGGAACGTTAGGGAGAGGGAGAGAGAGAAAGACACGCGCTCGACCCGCTTTGCGAACTCGTTAAAGTAACCGAGGTTGCGTTCCTCCTGCCATAGGCGAGAACAGCCTGTTCGGGAAGGAGTCCTTTCTAGCGACCCAAGGGTATAACCTCCAGCAAATATGGTTAAGTACATATACTACGTAGTTGGGCTTGAACGCGTGTTGGGAAAAGTAAACCGGGTGGGTTCCGCATGGTTCCTGTGACGGTGGTAACGGTCGTCGGCATCGGTTCCATAACCATCTCCGCTACTCTCTCTCTCTCTTTCCACAACTATGCATAATAACTCTGTATATGTGCCCGATGATACATTTATATGCACCTAAACTCTTACGACCGCTCGCGGCTAATGTGCTGGGCAATCATAATAGAAACTTTGTGTACGGCTAAAGCTTGGTGACACCCACAGTTCTTCCTTTCATTTCAGTCGATATGGAATACACGTGGAGTCCTTGGAATTTTACCACTACACTACTCATAGGCGGAAGGAGTAGCAGTAGCGGTTTATAGCCATGTATACTTGTGTGCATGACTGTATACGTGGATCAGAAGTGTGCCCTGCTTTCTCTCACAGCTTTTCCCATTTTACTGCCCCTCTACTTCTGTACTTCACTACTACTGTATACAATTCCCTGCTCGGGAATGGCTCGAGCATGTCATGTTTTCGGTCTGTTGGAGTCACGGCGGGAGTCATTGAAGACGCGCATACGGGATGCTCCACGCACTAATACTACTGTTTACCCTTGCTCTTTTCCCGAGTATCAACCTACAAATATAACCTAAATAGAAGGGAGATTAGGGTGATGTTATACATACATAGATTTGCACAGTGGAAGCCGTATTCGAAAAACCTCGTACTTTCCTCCTTTATCCACCCGCTCAGAGATTCAGGGTCTTGGATGGAACTTTGTTTATGTCACGTACTCATTCCTGGATTGAAAGTGTTGAAAATCCGAGGACTATAATTAGGTAGCATTTGTAGAGAGTAGCCGGAATAATTTATCGCATGAGTCATTCCTCCTACATTAGATTTTTCACCTGTCTGCGGACTCGGGCCATCAAGGGCTCTCGAACTGACTTCTGGTCATGCGGCTGTGCTGGAAGGGGATTTTAATATCTATGCGTATGCATGTATGTAGAACGGATCCAGTTCGCGGCATAGATTGCGTGCTACTTTGCACCACACCATGGACTAGGATTGACCAAGGAGAAAGAACGACGCAGAATATGCGGAGGGTGATGAGATGATGATGGTGGTGAGTAAACGACAGCGGCAGCTTGCACGATTCCCTCCTCATTCTGTGTACACATCGCCTTGAACTGCAATGCAAACCACATTTTGAGCGTTTTAAGCGGCGTTCTAGGCGTGAGGATTAAGGTTATATTTACGAGGATATACAGCGACGCACACGATCATTCCTGAAGGTCAGTCCTCGACATTGGTTGATGTCATTAAATATATATATTCTTTAACTATACTTACACTCCCGACGGTCATGAATAAAATGATGACTCTCAGTATGGTTCAGATATATAAATACGTATAAATACATATATATTGTTACTCAACTGTAAATTCTATGCATACATGTCCCATGCGGGACAAATAGATATTAAGATATTACTTCCATTTCTCCTGGGTCGTGTAGTGTAACTAGATGAGTTGGACGGATCCGGTGGAGATAGGGAAACGGGTGTATGGAAGTTGGGTGCTAGCTCGTTGTATTTATTACACTTATAATAGACTTTCATTTTCTACTTCCTTGAATTTTTCCACACATGAATTTGCGCAGTTCTCCCAGTTGTGTAGCTGCACGTCGGCACGTGCCCTCAGCCACATACATACATTTATACATAAAAACCTTTGACTCCGAAGGTTCCAGCTCGCTACGACGACAGTAAAATGGCCTACCTCGCCGGACCGGACCTCAGCGTGTCATACTGGTCTTATAAGAGCTGGCAATTTCACNAGCGTGTCATACTGGTCTTATAAGAGCTGGCAATTTCACACCCATGCTGTCACTCAACTTCAAATGTATATAATTTCATGGGCTATTGTGTGCTTTAATTCCCTTATGTCACCTGCCAATCAACGTAGTCATGCCAAGTACTATATCCACTGCCAGATCCAAGATCCCTTGCACAATATAGTCAGTCAATAGCCCTGCTCTGGTCTATTAAGCTCGCCTATGTGTAGAAACCGAGAGAAAAATTCCCATCATCATTGTTTCCATTACAGGAGTCTCCCAAAATGACAAGTGCCCCTGACGCTCAGGAAGAAATCCATATTCACTCAAACAGTGACCATAGGGGAAAAATTAATTTCTATGTACTCATAATCTACAAGAATATTGTATTTGTAGCGAACGGAAACATCCACAACCGTAGTCAATTCAAATGTATCCAACCTTCCTGCTCACGCCTCACGATTTCAATTTGAAGCCGCCTAATGGTGCTGACATGAGTTAATTAGCTCAAGCCACACAGTCATTCCTGAGCCTTGGACTTTAGTGTGTTACACATTCAAGGTCCTGGCCCTGACTTTTCAAATTCCCTCCTCATCCTCATCCTCGGCTTCATCTTCTTCTTCTTCGTCTTTTTTCATCTTCTTCTTCTCATCAAGTGCTTGAGAGGAGAGTCAATGCCGTTAGGCCATAGACTATGACATCGTTCTAGTTTCCCTCAATGGCCCCGACCAGAACATAGAATTCCCTCTAACTCACTCGACGACACCGTGAGTGCGATGGGGAGGGAGGCACGTGCAGTGCTAAAAGCTAATGCTAATGCACAATACCTCTGCTACTGGTCAACGCAGCTAGTATAATACCTGTCCTACCGGTGGTGACGTAGTGCTAGTGGCAGTGCCATGCTGTTTAATTTTTGACTCAGAGGAGTGTGGGATAGAAAACGTATCCTAGGCTTAGCTTACGCTTCTGCAACAACACGGTAATGGTACTGGCTCTACAAGCAATCCTACAGTTAATGATGCAATGTTTCTCGACTTGTTTAAGGTCAACCGGAAAGGTAAGGAGTAATCTATGGCCGTAACGCACTTGATTCCTCTCTGTAGAGCTACACTCGTGTTCAGTTTGCTCTGCAACAAACACACGCCTTTCACTTTCACCTTGTGATTAAAGAGTATGATCAGCGAAGGCAGTGCAGGTTTTACTCAGAGCTTATCATAGGACTCACTGAGTCAGTTCATGTTTTTTTCTCATACCTATACTAGTACTACTGCGAACATTGCTACTACTACTACCACGACTGCTACAGTCACCATCACGAAGAACATACTCCAGCTGTATGACCAGACCCACGAGATTATGAAGAGGAAGGTTATGTGGAACGAGCGGAGTAATAGTACGTGTACTTATGGCCCAACTTCCATTGACGTTGTGTCTTTGCCATATTGCTTGTACACACATTGCTTCCACTTGACTCTTTGTCTATGCATTTGTGCGTGTGTGTATGTGTGTGTGAGTTGTTTGCGTTTGTTTGTGCGTGTGTATGAGGTATAGGTGAGGCATTCCGCCGCCACCCACATCAACGACCCCCCTTAACCACCCGCCTCACTTGAGTACTTGGAAGAGTATACACAATATATATGCCTGTAGTTGTGGAAGCACCAATTGTGTGTGAATGTGGCTACTATGGCCATATATATGTGTATATATATATACATATGTAAGGATGTGTGCACGGAGGCGAGTGCAGGAAAGCACTTCCGACCTTCTTCCTGATGCATTGGAGCGAAGAAAAGGAATTCGCCGGCTGCACTTCTCCACTCCATAGACACTCCTACTCCTGTTGTTGTTGGTACGGTAAGGGGCACAGACATGAGCAACGGTCTGGAAATTGGGAAGGATCGATCATTCCTTCGTTAATCTTACGGCTACGGCCGAATACTTGGCTTACAACTTTCTATACCCAGGGCTTGAATAGAAAGGTGGGCCTATTGGCAGTGGTAATGTGATCGATAGGAGCGGGATGCTAGAACAGTCGGAGGGTTCCCATATAACAAAAATTGGTAATGTACCCTTAAACTCCGACGCGATGCGAGGCCAAGCAGGATTTAACTGCTGCATACACGAGCAAAGTCAGTGGTAGTAGCCCACACGCGTCTCCTTCCTTGCAGGTTGTGAAAGCCGACGCGGGTTGTGTGTCATCCCATTTTTTTGACGCACTGGCTCCACGCAGCCATAGCGGCTGCCATGTGAGATTCCGCCGCCGAGGGAAGTGAGACAGCGGAGTGTGCTTTGGCTACTGGAAAATAGCGCACGCGGAACAGTGACTGGGTGTGCGTGAGGGGACTGATGAACTGGTTGGGGTACCCTGGAAATTCTCTGTTTACTCTTACTAGCTCAGCACATTTCCGGCATTGTCGTCCTATCGCGTCAGTGCGTTGCAGGTGTTGAAGGATTAGAAATTTATGATGAGGAAAACCTCGTGCTTTAAATTTCTGCGGCTGTGGAGCAGTGCGTAAATAAAGGGATGAGAGGCTGACATAAAAGTATACAGCACTCTGAGTCTCAGTAATAACTCATGATAGTCATTACGTTTTTACTGGAGAGTGTTAGTGGACTACAGTGTGCGTATGTCTGGACTACTGAATATGACAGACGGTGTCGTGAGGCTCTCTGGTAGCACTGATCATCCACTCTCCGACTACGTACGCTACGCAGAGCGGGCTGTAGGAATTAGCCGAAGTGGCGGCTCGCCGTCCTAATGACAAAAATAAATGATAAGCGATATGAGGGCTTTGCCTGTACAGAAAACGGGACGGCTCAAAGGTCGTTAGCTCAAGTGCGAATGTATTACTTTTTAAGTGAATGAATGATGTGGACGGGGGTGGCAGGGAGCTTGGACCAGTGTAATCAACCGATAGTTAAAATAACACATTAGATTACGCAGCTCTCTCATCTCTGGGGACGCATGATTATTTTCGCACCTCGGGTCACGCCATGATCCGCCAACATAGCGGAGCGTTGGAGGATTCTGTAATCGGAGAGATTTCATTTATTTCCCCTATGCTAGAGTTTTTATGGGATTTCCGAATAGGGGATTTTTCACTGGACTTCTATCTACAGAAGTTGCTCTGGGCTAGAGAATAAAGGAAGTGGGGGGAGTAGGGGTAAGGGAAAGGGGTAATAAAACGTGGCCAGAACTTACATATGACTTTCTCCGAGAAGTTCCCTAAGGAAGCCGGGGCGAAAGTGAAAGTAGGTTTTTCAGAGCAACACATTCTGGCCCCTCAGCGAGGCTCTGCTGTTAGGACGGAGCATATTTGTATCGGGCTCTGAAAGTAGGTCAATTATGCGTAAAAAAAGCTGAATAGGGGGCTGTAAAACTCGAGCAGCAGCGGCAGCGTTGGCTAAACTCTGCGTGGACTGATGGCAAAGTGCGTTATCACTATGACCGACACTCGCAGAGAGCACGTACATGGTTCTGCGTCTAGAATTTTATGACCGTTCCCAAGATGCAATCGCATGGGTAAGAAAGCATGGATATTGCGGGTGAACCGTTCCGTTATGCGTGGACTTGAATGTGGAGTGGACGGGAGTGGGGGAGCAATATGCGGTACCCGTGCCACACTCCACCTTTGGGATACGAGACGACGATATAAGTAAGAACTTTACTCGCTGACAATAATAATAATAATTTTGCGAGTTTACACAATAGGAAACACGTATGGTGATAATTTGGAGTTGATAATAACAAATGGCAGCTCTGTGGTCATCTAGCGTCCTCCGAGGTGCTGGCTTTATGTTCATGCGTGCGGTATTAATGTGGCTTTTCACACGAGTTAAGAAGACATGGGCCAGCCCAAGAATTATGTACTT
>WJFA01002522.1:0-15625 GCA_009870155.1 Pseudobourletiella spinata | reverse complement strand
GTATACATCCGTATTATACGAGCAGAAGTCCCATCAAGCCATTATCGGGAAATGTTCATGGAAAGGGGAAAAAGTTGACGTCCGGATCCCGGAATCCTCCAATAAAATGTAATTGCCTTTTGAAAAAAAATTCACTTCTCAGAGCGGGGGGTACAAAGCCTCAAAAACGCAAGTAGTATACAGGGTGTCCCAAAATGATGTATTCGATTTGTTAATGGCAAAGCAATCTATTCTTTTGATAAAAATTATGGGTCACGTGATAATGTGACCTCCGATGACCCGACCTTCAGAAAATTACAACATGACCTCTCGACCCTAAATATGAATTACTCTTGTCTTTAGCTCTCGAAAAAATCCAAATTCATGGATGTGTATCAAATCGTTTGGCCTGTGCATGGAATTTAAGCTGCCGTTTATGCCCATGTGAAAACACCCCCAAAAACCGTTTTCCGGTTCCTATTTTCAAACTACCCTGGCGATTTCGGCGATATTTTAGGAGATGTAATCCGGAAGACACAGATTTAATATGGGCCATTTTTTATAGTCCTCGCTTGATTAGTTTGGATTTTATTCCCGAAACAAATCGAATACATCAATTTGGTACACCCTGTATGGTACTATACACAACCAATGTCATCCATTTGAAATAGGAAATTACATTGTATGCCTGTCATATGTTCAAAAATCATAGGGCCAGGCTAAGGTGTCTCCATTAACGTGTTGTAGGATTCCGAATGGTTCAGCTATAGCTTGAACATTGTACTTCCACAAAGAATCAGCTCCTCTGTATTAAGTCATTGTAAAAATATCTTATCCTGAGTCTCACAGTTTATAAAGATATTTTGAGCTATTCATCCTCTGCTGCTGCTGCTGCACTTTTATACCAATATATATCTAAGATGTTTTAGCGACACTTATTTGCCTTCTGCCACACTCAAATTTCACAAATCCCCTTAAAATGCCCCGGAATGTTACCATGCTGCGTAAGGATTAAACCTCATTCAATTCGTTTTTTCAATTGCAATCTCAGTTCCAGAAATTATTAAATTAATAAGCACAAGGGTATTAATTTTCATTGGGCGAGATTCTACCAGAGACCACTTGCCACTGGACTACTTCCACGGGAGCCCCTCGTCTTCGGGGACTAGCTAATAACGGCTGGCTCGCTGCTAATTAAGGGCAGGCTTAAATAAGGTCCGAGCATACTTTCTCCGAATCCAAGCAAATCAATTGATGATTAGTAACACTGGTTATAAGGAGGATATTGTTAACCACTAACTTATTTAGTAATTAGTACAACATACCGACGGTTAAACTGCAAATTTTAACATTTGACTTTTCGGTCAGTTGCAAAATTTAACCTGGGACAACTCTTCAAGTTCCTAAAGGCAAAATTTACTGTATCCACCTCGACGTATTCATTGGTCATGGCGGCCATTGCGGGAAGTATGAATGTTGCAGCTTTGTAATATTAAGTGTATCGAAAATCATTATTCGAAATTCAAAGAAGTTCATTAATATGAAAGTATCGTTATTTGGCGTGTTCTGTATGGTTGGTGGATTTGAATTGGTTTTTGGATATTGATAATTTTGTTCAAGCAAAAAAAAAGATACATTAAATTTTGCAAGTGGCGAGAAAATTCAAATGTTTAAGTTTGCAGTTTAACCGTCGATACACAAAGCATTAACATGTCATCATTTGATTTTTAGGTTATCTTCAATCCGATGAGTAAATACCATTAATATGTACTGGGCGTAATTTATCCCAATTTTTAATCATCAATAACCTGAGAGGATCTGATCAGGTGGAATCCTAGGGTGAGAAACTCACCATTCCATGCTTTCCGAGTACAGAGATTCTTGATGAAAATTACATCGACGCCGGCGGGACTGCATGTAAGATTCAACTTGTTATTTAGAGTTCTTGATGGACTTTGCGTAGTAGGCTATACTACTCCCTAACTTCCTAACAGTGTGAGGTCGGTCGTCAGTCAAGGAGTGACTTGCCTGAGACAAGTTGGATAACCCATCAGTTCATGATTTATCTAATGGGTTAGGACGGAGTGACAATGCACTAAGAGCCCCAGAGTTTGATTCCCCCTCTGTTCTCCCTGTTGATTGTATGTGTTTATATATACTTGTATCGTATACAAGTGAATGCGGCCAGTCGGCAGGGTCTCCAACATAAAGTTCTTATTAGCCTTCCTGCACGTAGCTTTTGTCACAGACTGGGACATGTTAATGTTTTGCCTGTGCCACAATAGCACGCACTATGGGGTTGGCACTGTGGCGCTCACACTGCTGACACTAATGATCGTCATAAGCTTCAGCATCGGTCTCCCTGGTTATGTACAGAGACGAGGAATGTCTCTCCACGTTCTTCACCGCATTTATCACTGTCCTTTTTTGTCGATTTTCAGGGATTTTAACTTGAGAGTGTGTTGATGGCTGTAGGAAAAATTGTCCCTCTGCCGTCGTATGTGGGTGCGTGGGTGTGTCTACGTATGTCGGGCCAAATTCGCTTTGGTGCATTCTCCCTCTCCCGCCTCTCGTTGAACATTTATAATGAAACTATGAATGCGAGGGAGGGAACTAAAGGGTTCCCTCCCCCTGCTTTCATCTGTCCTAACCCCACCCATCTCTATGTTATTCAATTAAATTTTATTCATAATTTCCTCCACTTGAAAAATAATCTGCAGTAGTTTCCTTGTGGCTCCTAGTTGGAGACACGGTAGGAAGGGTATCATAAAGTGGGATTGCGTAGGAGAAGGATGGCGAAAGAAGTGGGACCTAAGAATGACATGTATAAATTCCGCCAGTATGTAACGTTAAACATAAGTGCTCCCCCTTGAAAATGGGCTCGTATCTGAAGAGCTTGTACACGTAACTACTCTCAAATGTACCCACACACCAAGGAACACAGAATTACATGCATGGCGTGTTACAATCCCACTGAACCATCCCCATCATCATCGTTATCACCACCCCTCCCGTGTTACTCTCAAGGTAAAACAATCTTTGATGAGAACCTTTTGTTCGCCAAAAACGGACCCTCACCCACTACAGGGTACCACTGGCAATTCCAACAGTGTGTACGGCCACAATGATAAGTGGTTGGGAGAGCTTTAGTGGAATAAATGTAAGAGGAATTAGGAGTTGAGAACGTGTGGCTGTCAGTGGAGTTTGTGAGGGGCCATGGGGCATGATGAACATGGTTGGAGGCGAAGTTCTACTATACTGTGTTCTTCTTTTACCCAACATAATCAAGGACTGTAATGGATGCTCTCATTATTCCAAATGAATCCTATCTTTCACCACCAACTTGGCCCGTTATTCCCTTCATTCATCAGGGGAAAACATGTGTGATATCAGCCTGCCCCTCCCTCGAGCAGCCCAGCGCACATTCTCCTCACACACAGCCCATACTCTGGAAAATCCCTTACGTATCGTTTATCCAAACTTTGGTAAACACTAGAAATACTCCCAAATCATTGACAGACCAACTCACAGAGGAGGGAGACGATGCTGCTACGTCCACCGTCAAATCAGAGATAATCGCTAAAACTCTCTCTAGAAGTTCTCAACAATTGCAAAAGTTTCATATCATCTTCCATCCGAAATTTTGAGACTCAAATCCAAATTGTGATCCAAAGGGCGGCAATACAGCCCTTTATGGTATTCCCATCACGAATTCAGATTTTCCAGCTCAGTACCCTAAATTATACTAAAAAATTATCCCTGAAACAGAAAGAACTTGATAAATTCTTACTGCTTCAGAGATAATGTTTTTCTCTATCGCACTTCGGAGCCATGAATGGAACAGATAAATTGATTGTTTAAGTGTTGTTCAACCTTGCGAAATGCCCCAAGCTATATGTCAATGTAAAATTCCACGTCTCACGAGGACAGCTGTGGAGCTTGGAGAGGTCTCGTCTTGGAAAAGAACTTGTGTTTTATTCTATTCACCCGGAAAACCATAGAGTGCCCATAGTTCAAAACACTAAATTCTCCTCACACCTTTCAAGTGGCCACAATGACTACAAGCCAGCTGTGATCGCACTCACTGTGAAGAGATGTTGCGGAAAATCCTGCACGCATTTGACACGACAGCAGTAATCCAACCACCAGCCAGTAGCCCGCCGCACTCATTCCGCTCCCAAATCACCCAAAGAGGATGCTATTTATACGGACCATTTCATCGGAAAATCCATCTCAACCGCATGCCAGTAGTGTGGTAGTAAAATTATCCCACAACCATATGCTTTATACCACCAAAATTATCTCTGCCAAGTCCATCCGGAGACTCTAACGTGTTGCACGAGATGTGTCAATTGAATTAATTAGCCACTCAATGAGGGGGGACGAGTTTGAAATAGTTGCAAGATGTACCCCGACCTTTGATTAACTTGTAAGGCAATGGCAAACAAGCCCACTCCAGTGGCATGCCTCATCCCATGGTCTGCCAAGATTGTATCCGAAAGGATTGGTTCTCCAGGAATGGATGGGAATGGAATAAGAATCGCCCTCCTCTTACGGTAGGTAAGGTCCGCGGAGCTCGTTTTCTTCCGTAATATTAGATTCATCTGGCATCTGGCATGAAGCCTCGCTCCATCCCCATTGATTTTACTTTAATAAGTTGAGAACATGGGGCCATATGATAAGAACACGGAAATATCCAGTCTCTCAAATGAAATTGTTCGGGGGGAAATTGCCTCGGTCAAGGTTGAGCCTGGATATGTGCATATGTATAGTAACTCATTACAGGAAAGATCCCATTCTAACGCTCCCACTTCCCGTTAACTTAACGTTTATTTCCTCTAAAAAAACCTAGACTTGTGGACTCTACCCATGTACTCCCCAGTAGTCCCTCTCCCTCATGCTCTCTTTGTCTCGAGTCTCTAGCATGCGAGTCAAGCGTTTTCATGCAAAGTGGGGGAAAGCTAGAGCGAGATAGAAGACAGCCAAGCGGCTAATCCTTGATGGCAAGACTTGAAAAGGGAGGAGAGTTCACTCCCCGCTTCCTCCTAAAGCTACATATACATATATGCACTTTAAGGGCTTCCTCATCCTGATAACTCGTTACGTGTCAGACTGGGCGCTTCGTCTACCACCCACACAAACATCTAAATTCACAAACTCCCATGTTCAGCCCGTGCAAAAGGCTCTCTGGTCCGTATCAAAGTTCATGAGGATAACATTTTGACTTTGACAGTTTAAGTTGAGCTGGGAAGGCGGCGATGAGCGACGGGCGTGTGCGAGGGTGTCAGTTGGAGGTGAGCTAGAACAGAGCCGCACTCGTCGTGAGGCGAAACAGCTACATAGAGTTCTACATAGCATGACCATTGTCATCATTCTGAAATTGAGGGTAAACTTCCCATTTTTCTCCCGACATTTGGAACATTTGGTGATGAGCCCTGAGTTTAACTAGAGTGAATGTACGGGAAAAAGTCCAGATATATCAGACGGAAGAACCATACTTAAATATTTAGCTACAATCACCCTCAACTTTTCTGCATCCACAATCTTCAACGAGATGAGAAGGGATGATAGTGCTGTTGAAGGCTCCAGCTCCCAGGTAAGGTTTACAGAGCAAAACTTTTCCCATATGTTGTCGCTACAGATGAGTTTTGTTCCGACAAGAGATGGATCACATCTCATACCGTATTCTCTCCACGAGTGAGCCAGGCTAGCCGCTATTTTCATGTGTCTACTACCGCATCTTTCACAAATGAGTCCGTCCGGTAGTAAAGATGTGGGGCCCTGACCTGTTTTTCTGCCGAAAAATTTTCGTTAGCTCCAGCGGGTCATATTGGGATTTGAAGAATATCTGCAGTACCACCAAAGCCACATTACAGGCTCAGCGATGAAGCTTCGATGAGGCAATTGGGGAATAGGTTGGAAAATTGGAGATTTTATGGGCTCAGTAGGATGGAAAAGTCAGGAATGTGCCTGACTCTGAGTGAAATACGGTACTTTTTAGGTCATGGAGTAAGCATGGAAACTCGGGCGGGAAACTTCTTTCATGTATGCGCTGGGACGGATGAGGGAGATTGAGTTTTTGATGGTGGAGGCTGATGAGGGGAAGGCATTTGCACCCCACCCCGCACATATGAACAGGAATATATCCCCCTCCACCTCCTGCCTGTACCCCCAGATAACATAATGATATAGCGGAGAGGAAAACTGCCATCATGCATCACTCACGCACGAATTTGGCCCCCCGTATATTCCGTAAACTTTTAGATGATAAAGAGGCAAGGTCTGAGGTGGTGGTGAATTGAGCGTGGAAAGATATGAGAGGAGAAGAGGATGAGGCAGGCATCAAGTGAAAAGTCGGATCTTTTCGGCAACTCATGAGGGAATCCCACCCATTCACGATATACGAGTCCCACTTCGACACATCCACACACCACGGACAGACAGCCACAGCCATTCCCAAGACCCGTCTCATGACTATGGAAGGGATTTATTATTATCATTTATATCTACGAGACGAGTATCATGTAGAAGGCTCAAGAACCCACATTGTTTTCAAGGGGGTGAACGTTAGCGTGTAAATAAATTAGAGGGGAAGTTAATGTAGGATTTAACCCGCTTATGCATATATGCTCTTCCTTTCGCCGGCGTCCTCCACCACACATATGCTCCACCCGGTTCCTTCGTTAGCATGGATTTACATTCATTGAAAAGTTGAAAGACTCTCTTCCGCTCTGGTACTGTACTGAGTATATGAGTGCTCCATGAGTGTGTAAATAAGGTGATCTCAGCCATCCTCATGTACTCTTCTCATCAAGTCAAGTGGTTACTTTTGGGCCGTGAAAAGTTGGTAAATATGAACAAGATGGCTCCCTTCGGAATCCTTTGAGCAGAGTAATGGCTATGATTGAATTTCAACTTTATAATTTCCCCATCCAGTGCAGAGGAAGTTTGTTCTGCTCTGTGTATGCAACTTCGGGGCAGGATTCACTGTAGGATGAGGAAGGGAGGGGGGGGCGTTCTAGGCTTGAATTTTGTGGGCGGTAGTTAAAAGTACATTTTCGTAGAACAGTTAATTAACTCCAATTCCTTATACAATTGCGCTAACGTATATTTAATGGCCTTATCCTCCCCAGATGGAGTTTGACAGCCCAATAGTCGAGGCGATGCGGAAAAGACTACACTTTAAAGTTGACCTCACATGGCGCGGCCTGACGGCTTGGGTGAAGGAAGAGAAGTCCCCTGGCTCCCTCTGGTCCTTCACTCCGGCGGAAGCGAAGCGAAAGCTCGTCCTAAACAACGGTAATGGCCATCAACCCACACACATACTTGAGGCTTGTAGTAATCCAGTGTACGGTCCAACAACAGTCTGGATGATTTAGTGGGAGTAGGTGAACGTGTTCCACAACCCAGTGGAAGTCAAAGGGCGTCGGTGGGATATTTGGCCAGCGATCAGGGGAATCCGCCCAGAGTGGCATATCCACTGGAATGTGAGCTCATTCGTATGCGCTGGGGAAATGGGATGGCAGATGTGGCTAATTTTCCGCAGGTTTCCTCATTCCGAACTCAGACCTCGCCGCAATGGCTGGTCAAGAGGAGAATAGGAGAGCGAAGGAGAGGGTGTAGGAAGAAGCAGGGCATCACTGGTTCACCTCACTCGTACCCTTCTTCCACTTCACTATCTCGCATTGCCGCAGTCCACATGGCAGAGGATGTGAATGGACATTACCACTTCATGGAGTCAAGTGTTTTTATCACACAAACCATGTCCCATCACCTTCACCTCCTCCCAAACTCCTCATCCCACGCCCTCCTCCTCATTGACCGGAGCCCCCTCACTGTCGCATCCTACAGGAATCATTATTACCAGATGCCATATGCCGTGGCAATACACGCATGGCGGAAGCGTAGGATCCCACGCCGGGATATAATCCGATCAGATTTTGGGGAAATTACTCGGTGTGAAAAAGCCAGAAAGGCGCATACCTCCAACTTCGGTGAGAGACTGCCTACTGAGCAGCAAGCCGCAGATGAAGTTACACTTGAACCATGCCGGGCACAGTTGAAATAATTCAAACGCCTTCCGCCACAAGTGGTAGGCAATACGATATGGGAGATTGAACCACCAGCATCTTATTCCTTCAGAAGAGAAAGCTCCAACTGTCGACCTACAGTTCTCACACTCTCAGCGTACTTCCATGAGAATTTGGAGTACTTGTGGTAAGAGTGTGGGAGAGGGATCGTAGGAGAGAGGTTCAACTCCACAAAAATACAGACGTGAAGGGATGAAAGAGCAGCAGGAGCTAGATAGGGTAGATTTGTGATAATTTTATCCGAGTTTGTAGTAGCACAGTGAGCTCAAGTCACCTGGGAGACTTAGACGATTGGGAAGAGTGAGTAGAGAAGCGGTGGAAAAGGGCGAGAGAAAAATCTTATTGAGCGGTAATCCTGTGCCAGAGAAGTGTCGAAACTTCGCTCGATATGATCCACAATGGCAGACATTTGATTGAGCCGCACATACATGGTAGGCGTAAGCAGAGATACATGGACGTTGCCAGAGAGAGAGAGAGAGAGAGACTGCTACGTTGCCCTTATCTGTTTCCTTTTATTTTACGGAGGCCAGCTGCTGGCATGGCCTTACCGTCACAGCTCCGAGCACGTGTACAGAGTACAGTGTATCCTTATGCCTGCCAGGGAGAGCTGAGAGATAGGTTGGTTGTAGAAATGGCAGGGAAGTGCGTGAGGGTGTGTATTTGAGGATGCAAATCTGTGTTGGTAAGTGTATGTGTGTGTGTGTGTGTGTGCGTGCGTGTGTCGTGGAATCCGCGAATCAATAATTCAATCAATTTGGAGAATAATACAAGCGGAGCGGATAGAGCCTCTTACACACTTATCCAATCATTCCGCCACTTTTGTACGGCAGTGGCTTAAAATCTAAATCCCTTAGAAAAACACGAGGAGGGGGAAAAGGGGCTAGTGAGGTGGAAACGAGATTTGCATCTGAGCTAATGTAAAACCAGACCGTTCCGCACTCCGGAGTTCACAAACCCTTTCCCGCCACTCAGTCGGGACGAGATGTATCATCCAATTATTGAGTAATTGCACCCCTCGTTCTGCGCCAATAAGATTTCCGCCTCCTCCCGCGGCCCCAGTTGCCTCTCCACCGTAAGGGCCGCACCACCATTGCATTGTCTGCGAGCGGAAAACTGTTTGTGAACAGTAGCTGCCGTGGTAATGATCCTTGAAGTGATTATAGGCCCAAGCGCGAGCATTAGACCGCGGATTCCCCTTCCCGCTAGCCTTCATATCCCTCAACTGCTCTCCTTTGTTTGCCTATATTCGATTATGAGAGAGATGAGAGAGAGAGAGAGAGAGAGAAAGAGGCTGTATCGGTAGCAGATTAGCTGGAGGGCACAACATATCGTATCATCTCCCGACCCCATTCTCCGTCGACCACGAAGGTATGATGATAATTCTGCTGTAAGTAAGGCGGAGTAAGTGTGAGAGAGTGTAGGAACAAGGCTAACCTCAGTCAGCTCAACTCCCATTTCTTTCTTACCCCATATACCTTGTCCTCTCCCTGCAATCCCGAGAGAGATTGATCTCCTCTGAGAGGGCGGCCACTTATTAAGTAACCGGGAGCAGAGGGGCAGAGGAGGGCAAGGAAAGTGTAATTGTTCGTTCGTGTGTGCATACATATACATATGTGCAATTGATTTGTATCTCTTTTCCCCCCCTCCAGTCAGCGGAATCGCTCAGTCAGGAACCCTGACAGCTATCTTGGGACCAAGGTGAGTTTACAAATTGGAAACACTGAACATACACACTACTTCCCTTCTCTTATGTCCCTCGTGTATCTGTTTCCCCCCCCACCCACCATTTCCTATTGTGGGCCTAACACTTTTCGCATGCAGTCCCCAGTCCCGTCATCTCTCTTTCTCCGCGTCTGGCTACTGCGCTGGAGGGAACGTGCATATGAGGAGCTGGGGAATTTGACGGGGTCCAAGAGAGACAGAGGTTTCATTATGAAAACAGTTTTCCCCAGCCACTGCACGTTCTCCCGGCGCCAAGATCGGGACGAGCACAGGACTGTACTATCAGTGAGAGACGAAACAACTGCTTTCCAAACTCTCCCTAGTAATTTTCTCTCTGTCACCAGCCTCACATTTTGTATGTAAGCAATTTTTCCGAGGGAAATCTTTATTGATGGCTCCTATGTGGTCGTTGTGCACTTGCAGAGGGTGAATTTTTGATTTTATATTTAAATATGAGTCTCTCACTCTCACATCCACCCCGGCTGAGTGAGGTAAACTTGTATAGGATATTAATAGACGGATGGGAGTATGGAAGAGTAAAAATATCACAAGTTTTGGGAATTCTTTCTGATTTTTCAGTGGCGCCGGGAAGACATCTCTGTTATGTGCCTTGGCCAATCGATTTTGTGGTAATTTATCCTCAAGAATTTTCTTTCACCCTTCGGCCCTCAACCCCCCCCCCGCCCTGCTTCTGTACACATTACATTAAATAATATACATTAGAAATGGTGGGAAACGCGAGAAGTAGCCCCTGCATATATCTCAGAGGACTCAACACTGTATATTCCAATATGATACATGGTACGCTTATCGATGATGGTTAAACTGTACAAGTTTTATGAGTATATACTTGAGCCACAGAAAGAATGCTTCGTGTAAACTCCCCAGTATTGCACCACATGGGGAAATTCTGGCCAAACTAATAACTTACTATACAGCCCATGTAATTTTCCATCCAGTAATAGCTCTTAGATTTCGCTACGGCTACGGCTGCTAAGTATCGCTTGCTCAGAAAATAGTTGATTCCCTCACTTGAGAAATGCATATAATAGTTTGGGTGGCTTAGCCGTCAATCTGGACGTTGGACCATTCCGAGTTGTGCTCATCTGGCTGTACCACACGTGTGGCACTAATACAGTGTGAACGCGTATCATCATGCAAGTTGCCACCACTTACGTAATGGAGATTATCTGGGTAACGTCTTTCCATTTTCCACATACACGTCCCATCATCTCTGTTTTTCTCCTGCCAACTGCTCAGCTGTCACTTTCCGATTGGGGCCAAGCGGATTTAGGCTAACTTTCCCTACCAAGAAATGGTTGAGGAGCTTCCCTGCTTCCCATTCACTTACTCTATCTATACTTCTGTCTCTCACTCTCTCTCTCTCTCTCTCTTTCTCGCCGTCTACTTGTCAGACACGCGCTGTCAGTCATTCCTGTGGAAATACTCACTGTGAGAGTGTCACGATGATGTCGCTTTCGCGCGCTTGTTCCTTTCACAAAAGAGATGATGCTATGCTGATGAGCTGGCATGGAGCCTGTAGTCCCTTAGCACAACACACTCTTAGCCCCTCAGTCAGACAAGCTCTCACCCGTATTTATTGCCTTTTGGAGAAACATATATGGGGTCATGACATAACATGGGTGAGGGAATGTGACAAGTCACATTCCTGGTTTCCAACCATGGAAACTAATCCGCATTACCCACTTTACTCCCTCTGGATAAGGGAAATTCCTTTATCTGGTAATGAAATGGTCACGGAAGGTCAACAAGGTACATCATCATTCTGGATCCAGACTTAGAACAGACCTATCTGGTATGATTCATGTGAAATGTTGTGACGTTTATTTTACGTTACTTGGAAGGTGCAAGTGTTAAATAAAAACATACCGAATTCTACGAAATGGTAATATGTTACGAAATAGAGTGCATTCGATAACTTATGAGTAGAGGAAATTGTGTTTTTTTCACGCTCAAAGTGGCGCCTGTCACCGTGCGGAGGCAAACAGTAGATAAAATTGGCTGAAGGCCTGCTAACCACAGAAGAACTTCGACTCCTGAAGTGAGTGCTATAAGTCTTGTGGCATTGACGTTGACACTTCACTACGTGGTGAGTAACTTTCCGCCTGTTCTCGTCTTTCTGCCGGACATTTGAAAGTCAAAAACGCCATCCCTCATTTTAGAATTGTTGATGATTTTATTGACTATGTATGCTTTTGGCCTGGAGTCGTGAGTGCATGAGTGCGTGCCTGTGCATGTCTGGGAGTGCGCGTGTCCATGTTTGCGTGAGCCAATGTGTTTCGGCGTCTTTGTGATTGGATTCGACTGAAATTCACAAGTCCGCATCCATACTCAGCTTCTACATTTTCTGGAGTAGGTAGACCCGAAAATTTCACCCAAGAATGACGGGAAGTGACAGGAAATATTTGACTCACGGAGTATTTTCATGTTGGGAGAAGGCGTCGGGTGGAGATGAGTAACATAATGGTGGCGTGTACATCAATATGCACACGGGAAGTTTCCCATGAATAATGTAGAAAATTTCAATGTTTGCTGTGTGCGCCCGTCAAACTTTGTCACGGATGATGCAGGGAGGTGAGAAGACGGAAGATTTCTTATCAAATCGATCGATGATGTGTGCCTGTGTACATTCGGGCGATAAAATTCGGTGCGGAGACATCAGAATCTTCTAAGTGCACGAGGTCACATAGGCACAAGAACATTGTGTGGGACTTTTCATCATAGCTCTGCATCCGATCCATTGCAGCCACGACTGTCCCTCTGGATGCATGTTACGTGTAAATCTACGTTTGCGTTTCTCTGTGTACCTGTATAAAGAGTTGAGCCTCGGGTTTGTCGCTTCTCTACTACTACTTCGCGGGAGATTTTAATTCGTCCCTCGGGTGCATTTGGTGAAGACGTGAGGTGCTCAACGGTTTTTTAACGTCTTTTGGATTACCCCAACTGTACTACTACGTGTCGTTCGAGCCCTCTCCGTCTTTTATTTTTCTCTTGTCTTAAAGGTCCATTCAGTGAGTTTCCCTTGGGAACGATCATATTGCAGTACAGCTCGTAATACGTACGGGTTATCAAGGTGAGAGGGATGACTTGAACTTGCAATAGTCAACTTCCACGAGTCTTCCAAACTGCCGCACAGCCCTGTTGAGGTCTTATCTTTTCAAAATGTCCACCATTATGTCCCACTATAACCTACCACAAGTGGCTGGGGAAGGCTATTGATGAGGAAGGAGCGGGAGTTTCCCTTAATCTATTGCACATTATCGCTCCGCTGCCTACCACCGTACAACCTTTGGGTATCATTCCGTAACTCTGTCCCCACAGCAGCCGCTGATGACATGAGGGAAGACGCATGAGACATGATCTTGGTATCAACTGCCACGATTTTTTCTCCCAATCAATACCCGCGGCTACTGTGTACACGGTGAGGGAGTCTCATCATTTTCTCCTGGGGTGCCTGCTCCTCTGTCTTGGCGGATGACTGGGCACTGCCTGTAACAAAAAGTTGTGAATTTGTAGGGGAAATCCGCTCGGGTAGTGAGAAGAAGGCATCTGAAAGAGAGCTACGCATATTGGGTACACTCCAAGTCCATCCGACATGGTGAGTCAATAGCAAGCTACTACATGTTTCCCGTTTCCTGAACAGCATTATATGGTATATGAAGGTGACTGGTGACTGGCAATGTCATTTCCCCAATGATGGCTGACTCGGGGTTTATTTGAAGAACAGGCTGACTTTTGACTAAATATGCTGGACTAGTATGAGATGTGTGGGGGGGGGAAGCTTCCATGGCTCTTCCCGCTGCTCAAATACTTCCTCTGATCACATGTATGTAGCTGCTATGCGTTGACCAATTCGGAAATGATTGGACACACATCCCCTATGCAATACATTTGTTCTTCTCTCATTATAGACATCCTTCTGCGCCCATGCCTCCCTCCATACACACTCACTGTTTGCTCTGAAATACACACAGACACACATGGAGACACAGAGCTCTCGGGAGTTTGACTCAATCATGTAGAGCCTACAGAATCCCTTTGCTGTCCTATGTCAACGTTGATGAGTTATTAAATACGGACTGAATGACTCCAGTTAAATACCCGCTGGATAGAACTGGATCTGGCCGGTTATATAGCGGATAGGGAGAGCATGCAATTTCACGGGGAAATGACCGAGTTGTGGACAAAGATGATCGATGGTCAGAGAAGCGAACAAAGCCATCATTCCGGCGGGATCCAAGGTTTCAACTAACATCATTCCGTAGTCATGTGATTCAATTCAAGTTCATCCCCCATAAGTCATTCTTCATGACCTTCTGTTGAACAAGCAGCATACTGTGACTTCTCAAATACTTCCGCGGATGATATCATGACTATACAGGCATGAGTTGGATCTGTGAGTTCAAAGTTTTCCCCTTCGATGCCTCGCAGTAGTCATTCAGGAGCGAGTGTATACTTGATCCGATGCAGTTACAGACTCTTGTGGTAATCATAAATCCGAAAAAGGGAAGTTCATTGATTCCTCGGTACGACGGTATGAATAGGATAAGCAGAGGTGAGAACTGAATGTGTGCAGCGTGGCTCGATTTTTTAAGTGGCTGATCCAACCATTTGTCCTGTTGTCCTGTATGTACTCGATCAAATTGATAAGGTATACCCTTCAGAGATCCTCGCAATAAATAATTTGGAGCAAATAGCTGTCTTCAACTCAACAGGAGTCACTGGACACATGCATCTCATCCCAATTCGCAATATGCATATGTAGCCTGTCATCGACCTGAATTCCTCAATCCAGCCTTTCCAACTTATAATTTCACATTTACATCATCGCTTCATCACCTCAGTTGATAAACTAGCTCTGTGGTCTTTTTCGGGATCAGCCCAAGACCTCTATGCTCTTTTCGGAGTTGATTCTATTTGGAAATGTCATGATTTTGTGCAATGACTTAAAAATTACTCCCGCTGAAAGCCAGTCACTCTATACATAAATTCAAGCTTAATTTGATCAAACTGGGAATATGGATGATATTGTATGGGGCCCGGTAACAGTATTGGATTGTGGCAGCGGGACATCACCAGTTGGCAATCTTTTAATTTTCAATGTATTTTCAAAATATTTCCAGCAAAAATGAATAGTATTTATGCCCGGGCGAGGTCCATGTTCAATAGAGAGATGTCTATATTTTTTTCAAATTTTCCAAATTTTGCATATGATCATCGACACAAAAAATTGAAAATGAAGTTTTTGCGTTCGCATCAGCGGCAGGTCAAAGTCCCAAGCATATTTTTCTCTCTCCCCTGCCACGCTGTCGATATGGTACGCTTGTTGACATCCTCCTCGCTCCATGGTTGTATGCTAATACAGCTGAGCCTTCACGCTTGTCAGAATGAGTAATGTTGGCCTACTATATGGAGGAAGAAAGAGTCCTAATGGGGAAAATGACGAAAATACTCTCTAGCAACTCAGACATTCAAATAAATGCGCAAACGCCGAGAATGTTGTAGAATTTCCCATAAGGAGAGTTTTCGCAGCTGATATTCATGCTGAGTGAGATGAAATAAAAACTGTTGTTCAGGATCGCAATAAAAGGTTTCCAGAGAAGGAGGGGATGGTGGAGGGATTAACCCGGAACTACCACATGGCTCTGCCTCATCTGCACATTGTTGACGTCTCACAACTTTTTCCCATCCCCGTCCCATCCTCCATGGAGTTGAGATGGTGAAAGTAGAGCTTGATCAGTATCAGGTCACTTGTGGTTAAATATCCAGAGAGTGATGTCTCACTCCCGTCAATGGTCCCATCAGCACTTGAA
>WJFA01002521.1:0-15628 GCA_009870155.1 Pseudobourletiella spinata | reverse complement strand
ATCCGTATTCGTATCAGTATCACCTCAAATACGGATACCGTATCCGCATCTGCCCAGCCCTATCTTATAGGTCTTCGACCTGGACCTTTTTACAGTACTACCTATCATATTAGCATATCGACGACTAAACTGCAAATGCGAGCATTTGATTTTTCCCTCAGTTGCAAAATCAGCATACCCCAACTGTAAACATTTCTAAGCGTAGGACAGTTTATTTTATGTGCGGTGTGTAAAACAAGGGACAGACAGTGAAAAAAATTCACGCTTGACGGAAGTCACGCCCCTTCAGGGATTCCATTTGGATAAACTATTTTCTGCTGAATCACACCCAAAACTAGCTTTAGAAACTTACACGGATCCTTTTTCACATTCCAATGGCGCGGGGCGCCTACGCCCTGTCGAGCGCAGAGCTTATCCATAAAGTTTACCTCTGGCAAAGTAGTAGGTGCTGAAGCTCAGATTTGACCCGGGTAGAGGGTCACAAAGTTTTGAGGTCAAACTATACAAAGGGGGAGAACGTGCCAAGCTAAGTGAGAAATCACATGTTAAATCCCATAAGAAAATCGCCGTTTTCGATTTCGAGTGATTTTTAAAAAAAAGCCGCACGTACCCTAACCCTTGCAAATATTGGCCTCGAACTTTGTGACCCTCTTGCCGGGCCGAAAATGAGTTTTTCCACCTACTGCTTTGCCAGAGGTGATCTTTATGGACAGGTTCTGCCATACATGTGGTGTCGGCCCAGTGCGCCATTGACATGCGAAAAATGACCCGTGTAAGTTTTAATGAATATGATTATTTTTTTATGTAGATTGCAGGAATCGAGCTAGTTGTGGATATGACTGGTTTTGACAGAACAAATGTGAATGCGGTGGGTCTTGCACCTGAGCCAAAAGTCAAATGCTGGCTTTTGCAGTTTAACCGTCGATATATGTTCCGCACATTTTTATAATAATGTGATGGTCATCGGCGGATTTTAGGAATCCAGCTCTCATTTTGGTCGTATGTGTGAATCAGTACCTTCCACTATGTTCATCAACTGACCAGCTTTAATGTGCAAGCTTAGCGTAGCGGATCTCTATGCCCAAAGCACCATTGTCAACACCTTGGGCATATCATCGTACTGGGCACACATCACCGTCACTGCGGTCAAGATGCGCATAATGCATGAGTACAAATGTACATAATGCGAAAACCATCATTGCTACAACAAGATCGGTGTCCTTAGGCTTCTACTATAAAGTAATGGGCATCTATATGAATGAGTCGAGACCTTTGTTGAGTCCCTGTCCACTGCACTGCCTGCATATTAATTAACTTCCAAAAGAATGGATTTAGGCGACCCTTATTACGCGCCCTAAAAGTCAAGCCCACAGCTCTGATTCGGTTCTTTCTAATTTCAAATCATGCTTCAACTTCAAAATTAATGCCGACAAATAAGGATGAATAATTATTCTTAGGAGTATGGGCACGAGAGGAAAGCAAAAAGTGAGCTGAAAGCACTTTGATTGGATGGTAAAAATAGTGGCAACTTCCACACAAAGTCCATTTGAAGCGACAAAATACCTTTTCAGCTTTTACTTCCTGAACGGGTGAACCTCTTGCGGTAGCACTCTAATTGAACCAATTAAAATAATCATCCGCCTCAGACCGCAAGGGAGTCAGCCACTTCCTATCCTAATGCCTGGTCCAGTGAGGCCACTATAGTTTGAGATCCAAAGAATAGAAAAAAAAATGGAGGAAATTGTTGGTTGGATTCGTCTCTTAGTGTTTACCGTTGAAGCCGTGAAACTTTAGTGGAACATTGTGATGATGCATGTGGTTTATAGAAAAATTTATGTCATGCATCTTGTGAGAGTCGTTTACATGTCCAAAGGACAACAAAATCGGAAAAACTCCTTAAACCAAAGGAAAATAGTTCGAAGGTCTCACATGTGCACGGCTTAACCGTTCAACAATAACTTGATTTCTTCAGTACACTGACTGCACGGCCGCGCTCCTGTCAGGTGCAGTAGCAGAAGAGTGTAACATTTTCAGTCAGCACATTATTTAATAGTGGAATAGTCCTGCGTCAAGTACACCCGTCCCTCTATAATCTTACTTGCAAGGCGGACAGTTCCAGGAATGATGTGACGAATAGGATATCTTGCATGTGTAATTGAAGGCTCATTCCATGACTCATAATCGCTATAATTAAATGCAAACGGTTTTTTTTCATGAATTTCCCCAAAGGCATCCAAAGGCTTGCACATGCGCCAAGCTTGGAGTTGTTATTGTTGTTGCGGTGGCCGGGTTCTGAGAAATGCTGTGAGGTGCTTGCGGATGTGTACGGCGAGCTCAAACCTCTGTGGGATTTGCATGGATGTACTACTGCCACGACGATTGTAATTGACCGCTAGTTCCATCCTCCAGTGAAGACCGTGAAGCAGCTCATGGTTCTCCCATATATGTGTGTGCAACGTAAAACCGCAGAAAAAAATTGATCATCCCCTCGGTTCCTACCCTGAAGGTGCTTCATCTCTGAGACTGGACACATATGAGTTGTAGAATAGACTCTGCAGAGGCTGGCCGGCATATAAATTGAGACGGGGATGCGAGCGGAGGAACCAGTTTATTCTTTAATTTCCAACCAGTCAGTTCTAATCCTCGGCTTCAAGACATTGACGTGTTGGGTAAAACCCCTGGAGATATTTCAAGATGGTAAGATTAAAACTCTGTAAAAATCCTCTCTCTGCTTCCTATTGGCTGACGTGAAGATTTCAAAAACTAATGGATTTCAATCTTCTTTTGAAATAGAAGGGCGTCATCATACCAGTCATAGTGGCCGTGCTGGCCTCCCAGGCCTCTGCTCAGTACGGGAGCCAAGTGTCATCGCTCAACCGACCCCAGTATGAGGACCAGAGTTTGTATGGACAGCAACTGCAGCCCGTTGGGAAGCCCTTGGTTGAGGACCCCAATGTGAACAGACGGCCACAAGTTGGAGGTTACAACAGGCCAGGCTCAAGCTCAAGTCTCACCAGACCCAATTCCTACAACAGACCCCAGGTTGGGAGCCCGAGCGCAAATCGGCGCCCCGCCCCCGTTGTCAAACCTCAAGCCCGACCAATCAGCCAGACGTACGGTGGTGGTGCTAGGCTCCCCCAAACCCAGCCTCAAATTGAGCATCCAGGTGTGTATCAGCCCTCCCCCTCCTCATACAGGAATCCCCAGGTAGAGCAAATTAGTCAGTCGTCAGGCGCTCGACTCCCCCAGACACAGCCTCAAATTGAGCATCCAGGTGTGTATCAGCCCTCCCCCTCCTCATACAGGAATCCCCAAGTAGAGAAAATTAGTCACCCGTCAGGCGCTCGACTCCCCCAAAGACGGCCCCAAATTGAGCATCCAGGCGTTCTTAATCCGTCGTCCAGTTCGTATGGGAGACCTCAATCAGGCTCATATGGGCAGCGCCAAGTACCCGTCTATTAAGCCGCCATCCCCCCGGTTACCAGTTACCATGTAAAATTATAAACTCCTTTACTCTGGCAAAATGTGAAAAATTCCAAGTCGACAATGTTTACGAAATTATGTACGCTTACAATGGCTTGTACTATGCATGCATATTGTGAACACTCGGACGGCTGTGACTCCTGTACTTAGCTATGAATGAATAAATGTATTTGGAAATCATAAATTTCGATCGAAAACAATTTCGATAGCTATAATTTTCAAGTGTTATTACATCGATTTCCAGTACTGTATCTTCCAAAGCAAAGCAACTATTCACGACAGCCAAAGAAATCCGATTCAATTACCTACTTGTGAACAACGATGGACGAAGAATGTTTCAACTTGGTGTACACATCCAGCACTAAGGGATGAATTTGCTACAACTGTAGCTGTGCTGCACCACTGCGGGAAAATCTGGAAATATCCGCAGCAGATACAATCGGTCTCGAATGCCTAATTGTTGAATTACACTCATTTTTAAATTCATCAAAATGCATATATATATTTCAAACTACAATTTAGAGCTTTTATTTTTTAGAACAATTTTTCTTCCCTAAATGCAAGGTTATAATTTCGGTGGAATTTGGAAATTGTGATCAGCATTTTAAAATTTCAACATTTTTTAATTTCTCATCCGATCGGACTTGATGGAATAGGACCTTGACTTGATCCACCCCCAGGTATTGGACTGCCTCCTCCGGGAAGACCACCTGGTGCACCAGGGATGCTACTACCAGCACCTTCACCGTTTCCCGATCCTCCCGAACCTCCTCCACCGATGCCTCCTGGTGTGCCACTTGCAGTGGGCGGAGCGGAGGGATTGCACGGGTCCTGGTAAACCACCGGAGTTTCCACACCTGCCGGTGAGCCGCTTCCTCCGACTGGAATTGGAACGAGGCCGGACACGACTGGGATCGTGTTCATGTCGTAGCAAAAGCGACAGGATCGTTGACAGGTGGCGTTGGCCAACGGTTTTATGGCACAGCAAATGATCGGGTTGGCGTACACATTGCATTGGGGAATCATATCTTTGCACTTGCTCGCTCGCTCTGAATCATCTGACCACTCTCGCTGGTTTCCATCTAAAAGTAATTGTACTTTAATTTAAATATTAAGAATCGTTTTCTTTCCACCATTTTCGGTGTGAAAAAATAATTATTAACTATCCAGAAAACTGTTCCACAAAAAAAAATTCATACCAACGACACAAAGATGGCAAGAGCGCCGGCATTTCCACGAGAGTGCGTCATTCTTGTCACAGCCTGCCGTAATAGCCTCGTCACAATGACTCACTGCCAGTTCATCCTCACACCCTCCCCCTCTCTGCTCCCAGCCCCGCGCATGCCCCGCCGTTGGTGCCAGCTCGGATTCCCCCACATCTCCCGTTGCGGGTGTCAACTCGGATTCCACCACTGCTGATTCAGCCGGGAATCCCAAAAACGTACAAAAAATGCACAAAATAAATCCGGTATGAAATCCAGGATATTTCATAGTCTCTCAACTATTTCTCAGTACAAAAACAGGCCAGTTGGATAGTTCTCGCAAGTGTATAGACTTTGATTGTCGATCACCTTAAAGTCACTACACCGAAAAGCACCTTCACCTGGCCGTTTCTTTGTTTCTTGCTACCCAAAATGCAATGCAGCCAACCGGGACGATGAAGACGTCAGAAATCAGTAATGTCATATTGTACTCCTGACATCTCTATGGGGAGATTGTGATAATAAATAATGCAAAGTATTTTTTAATGCAGGAAATGTATGTTTCCCCATGACACAAGTATTTTTTTTATTGATCAATACAGATTACTACAATCTTTGGAGCATCGCTTCTCGATATAGTTGGACTTGCCGACGTACTTGTCACAGCATTGGAGCGGTTGTGGGCAGTTCCCCAGGATCCAGCCGTTATCCTTAGACTGCATCCCACACCGCTCGTTCTCCTTAGCCTAAAAGCCGCCCCAGAATTACCGTGAGTAATAAAGTCAGACCAACCGAATGGATCGACAACTCCAAATGGCGCCGTCATTGTCACAGAAGTGGAATAAAACAACAGTTCTCACAATCTCCGCATCTTACCACGTAAACTCCGACTTGAGCTTGGGTACAAGGTATTGCAAGGATGCAGAGGATAGCCGCCACCCAAAGTGTCTTCATGATGACAAAAAAAACAACGTTTTTCCACCGCAATAACTCGCTCGGACTTTTAGTCAGGATGAGTGATTGGAGAGAGGTTGGAGGCAGAACAAATCCTGGGACCGAAGTGGGCAGGTGCTTATATACTCTTCGTTGTATAATGAGCATGATAATGTTCTGAGAGGGAAAGGGTGGTGATGGAATCGACGTGGGCAGTATGGGAATACCATAAGGATATTTCCTACTGGGCATGCTCATGAAGCACATACGCCTCTTGTGCTTTTAAACTTGTGGTAAATGTGACCAGAGGAGCGAGGAGTTGGCATGTGGCTTCCAGCTGGCGGTGGGAGTCTAATTAAATGACCGCAAGTGCAGTGATTCTCTGAACCTTTTCAACAATGAATCATCATGGCACATGCATACGTTTTGTACATGCAACTTTAAAATTTGCATCAACATCTCCGTTCTGAATGGAATTTTGATAAGGGGACAGAGTCGTTACACTCCTCAGATGACTCTGTTTAGCCCGATTAGTTCCAGATAGGCCAGGAAGCCAACCGCAAGGGACTCACTAGTCAGATGTATAAGTTGACCAGCATATCCGCTCCTGGTTTTCTGAACTACGACCCGTCAACATCCTGACTAACCCGGTGCACCCAGTAGTGTAGACCCCGCGGTGTTCTTTTTGACCTTTTTGATTCCAATTCGAATTGGCAAAACTATGAAAGTTGCACCAAGATTCCGACTGACTTCGAGGTTAATACGAACCTGGGTCTTGGCCATCCTTGCTCTGGGATTTGCGCACAGGTATGGGCAAAAATACATACAAACTTGCTCACTCATTCATCCGGGTCGAATCCACGTGTAGAGGACAAGAAAAAAAGGCTCTAATAATTATGGAAATGGAATAATTGCAGTTGAGCGGTGAGCTTGGGTGATGTAATAGTAACTGGTTGTTTAAATCAGTATGTAAAATTATTGTGTGCCTGCACAGGAATGAGAAGGTGGTGATCCTGGGGAGACAGACGACGTTGCATGGACTCACGCGGGAGCTGTGGCAGTGCACCCGGGCCTGGACCCACGTGGAGCGCTTGCTCAATATCTTAAACGGACGACGGCGTTGACTTGGGCAGGGGCACCGTGACATGACAATGGAGATCGGCACCGGACATCCTGTCAATTATTTGACTCTCATCAATCGTAGTCATAGTATTATTGTTAACATTTAAAGGGAAAATATTGCAACCTTATAGACGTCAATGGAATGCAGGGGGTTGACGAGGGAGAACGTTTTCGCACTCACAGTAATCTTCCCTTTACTCAATGTGCTCCACTTTTATGACTCTCCGCTCCGTTTGCTTTGCTATCCCAAGCCTGTAATTTAGCGACTTACGTGCTCCCCATTGAGAATTCACATTCTAATTCTGCTCCATCAGAATATTTTTCATGTCGTGATGTGAAGTACGTAAATAAAATTAATTTGAATGCAGTATCATGTCACTCATCACCACACTCTGTCCCCACTGCTCTCCCAATGGTTCACACAGAGGCAGTTCTATACGATCACGAGATACGGCACGAGAGTTCACTCATCAGATGAGATGTGACGACTCATGTATGCTCAAGGATTATGAAAGATTCTCCCTCTATTCAAATACAAACCAATCGCATCCGCACAAAGAGAAGGAAACCAGATTTGAATGTCGAGCGGGGGTCGTTCTGAGATTGACTTCACCAAAATTAAAGTCACAATCATAACACACGCTAATCCAATCTGTAACTCTGTGGAAAATGAGAGCGTTTATAGCAGTGCGGGCCATGGCTAATCTGAGGCTAATTTTTTCCAGTGTTTATGAGGCCAAGGGAGGAACTTTTGGCGAAACTTGTTCACATGGAAAGTAGGAGAACTGTGTCCAATATATAAATGCATATGTATATGCATGTATATAAACGCATATGTATATACATGTATATAAACGCATATGTATATACATGTATATATATGTATATGTATATACATGTACTATATACATGCATATGTATGTATGATACATTTAGTCCAAAAGGTTTATGCGTACTGTTGCACGCAGCCTTATGCTTACGCATTCATAAAGTTTTAGCATGTCTCGAAAAATTTGCTACCATTCCCAGCCTTCCGCATACTAACGAGCATACACTACTGTGCCTCCTAAAGGGCGTCGGAAAGTTTTCCAAAGTGAGCAGGAGAATCAGTCCAATTATGAGAATAAAAAATATAGGTAATCAGCAGAATGAGCTTGATCATGGGGAATGGCGGGAGTTCAAATCAACAACACACATGGAAAGTTGTTGCTTGCTTTGGCTCCTTTAAGCATTTACTGTTCGAGCGTGTGCGAGTGAATAGTGGGGGATATGAACCAAGTCTTTGCGGATGCACAGTAGTACAGTCTATAATGGCAAGAATCACTTGACGGCTCCCCTTTCATCAGGGCGACCAACTCCCACGTCCCACATGGAGACTTAATTTGGGAATCAAAAGTGAAAAGGCTGTGGAGGGAGGAAAATGGAAAGGCATTTCCTAATCAGTGCTCCTCGGGAGCTGGAAAGAAAAGGATGTGGAGAAGTGAAGGAAACAATCATGTGAGTTTGTGTGTGTGTGCATTCTGAAGAAACTGTGCATATGTTTCCTTACACACACACACACACACACACACAACGATGCCACACACTTAGTTAGTACGCTACGCCCCACACAAGTCAGTTGAGAATTCTGCTGGACGTTTTGAAGGCAATGGTTTCTTTCTTACTCATGCTTCCATTGGTTGTTGGGTCATGTTGGGCTATTTAATTTTAAGGGAAGCCGAACATCGTTCGCCTCAACTTTATACTGTCGCAATTGAGCCCAGAAATCACTTTGTGTATGTGCGCTCTGCGGGGAAGTGGAATTTTCCCTGGAGAAGCGGGACACTGAACACATTTTACTCCCCAAATGCTCGCATTCAGGCCGGGGGAAACACGTGTGTCGTACTTGGAAAAGTAGACTATGATTTTTCCCCGTCAGATTAGGGAAACTCTTTGACGGGAGTGGAAATCGAATAAAAGCGGCGTGCCACGAGGGCAGCCTTGGAAGTACATGGGCTCACATCATCACATGACGCCCGGCAAAGGGAGGCCCCAAACTCTGTTTACAAGGGAGCAGTTGTTACACATTGTATTGCACCCGCGGAATTCCTGTGCTGAAAGCTCGGAAAATATTCCACCTTTCCCTACCCGTACAAAAGATCTTAAATAATTTTGTTTGGAACCGCAGAGAGGTTTCGACACTTGACGGCGTTCCACCCTTTCCCACACCAAGCCGCACTCACGCAAGGACCAACTTCATATCTGATGCCCTGAACAATGGGGCGGGTGACGTAGGGGACACATAAGAAGTACCAAGCAGCCATCCGCGAGTGGTCAATGTGAAAGTCCAACTTTTGCCTAATAGAAAAATAGTAGTTTCGCAAGTTGGACCGGAAAAGTCACTGTACACAACGTAGAAAATTGAGCAGGTGAGTAAATTTATTTTTCAAATAAAGTTCATCCTTTCACACACACACACACACACACACACACACACACTACACACACACACACACACACACACACACACACACACACGTATTTATCACATATTTTGACCCGAAATTCAAAAAAAGCTCCGTAGCTTTCAAATTTTAGTACACTGTGAAACGGAAATGTTGGAAGTTCCAAGATTTCTGTGGAGGTTATGATGAAAATACTCTGTGTCACCATACAATTCCACGCTCCGTACATACCCTTGGTCACCCTGTATGTTCATACAAGTGTGTTCAAAAATAAGAATATGCCCCAAAGGGTGACGCAGAATCATTAAAATAATTTAGTCATTTGAACACAGTTTATTCCCCTTGGCAAAAATAAAAGGCTCAATCTTCACTTTACATATTTATGAATGCCAAGTTCGAATGTTTTCCTTGGCTGAGTGGCTCAGGACTCACTCTGAGGAGTTATTTGAAGTCTTTTCAACATGTGGAACCAAGGTTGTTTGGCGAGAGAGAAGCTATCCGTCAATCGTCCTAGGCTTATCACAGCTGAACTTACGATCAACTTTCATGTCTCCACGTAGTAACAGAGGCCATGGTCTTTGCTACAGTAATCCAAGGCAGCTCGTCAGACATGAGAAAAGCTTGAACCACTCCAACATTTCAAGTTTGTCCCTTCTCATCTGCTCGTATAGTTGGCTAGTTTCTGAAGAGGAAAATAGTTTGGAGCGGGAAAATCGGGTAGAGTAAGATGAAAAGTGTTGAAATCATTGACATTGCGAGCCTCAGACTGGGAAATTTATCATCCGTGATTCTAATAGATTCATGAGGGAGGGACATAATTAATTGGAAACGGAATGGTAATAGTTTCAGTTTCCTGGCGGACCTTTAGTAGAATTTAGATGCTCTGGACAGCTTGCGGACATATCCGGAGCTTTGGTACTTGAATACTTGATTTATCTCCCATTTGTTTGTGGATCCCGTCGTGCCAGCAACGGATAAGGAAGGAGGGGATGGCAGAGCAAATGCAAAAATCCTCCCCTTTACCACAGCACTGCACCCAGCGTGCGGATCAGTATTAGCTTCAGCCTGGCTATAATGTAAGTGTTATATTCTGTCAGGCACTAACAGGAGCAGAGTTGTTGTTGGGTGGGAAGGGAGGGGCGCCGCTGATAAGTCGTATTTACTGTTGACATGTTTGTGACATTTTATCCCGTGAGGACGGTTGATGAAACTGAATTATTCAATGGACGGACCCAATTCTATCCGTAGTAATAGGTATTTGCGCACTTATTCCTGGGCTTCATACTCCATTGGAATGACTCTCACTCTGACTGTGATGCAATGCACGTATATGACTCTGAGGAGGAGGAGGAGGACGGGGAGCCATTGTTTGCCAATTTGCCCCATGTTGTACACCGACATAAATTGCACCACAGTTGGACCAACTGAGTTGGTCGGCCGATACAAGCCGCCCTTGCGCCACAAGCACAATAATGCTCGTTTTCCAGCGGATAATGGGGGGTTGGCGGGAACGAGATACAGAGAACAGGCACTAAACTTAGTATTTATTCAATCTGATCAGAATGATGAGGCTGTTTTTGTTGCAAATCTCAGCATTTAAAGCTCAATGTTTACCATCAACGCCCTGGCTATAATCCATTTGTGCCCAATTGAAAAGGCTGTGAAGGGTCGGACTGGTGGTGGGGACTTACGAAAAGTGGAGCGTTTGATTGACAGTCCCCCCGTCCCTCTGGACGGAGAATGGCGGGCACTACAAAATAACCTCATGGCAGAGTATTACCGAAAGCCTCCTTAGACTGACTTTCTGTTGACCGTCTGTTGCCACCTGTGGGACGACAGGATTAGCAGACTAATACGTTTTTAGTTTTATCCACGTGGGAGGAGCGGGATGATTCAGTGCACCAACTGCCAGTGCGCTGTCAATCTGTATCATGTGTGCAGCCTGGTTCTGAGTTCAAAACAGGCTACGGTGGTATTCCGTCGGTAGGCGGTTGTTCAACAATATTGTGTGAGTGAGTGATAACGTGACGCGGAAATAATACAAGTAAGTTTCTCTGTGAGTTGGGATGGAGTTTGCTTCTGTTCTGAGGTGGTGGTTGTTCTGTGATCAATATTAGAGTTATTCCTCTTCGTCATAGTTTTGGAAAAAATGACACGATCACAAAAATAATTTGGGGAAAAGTATGTAATTGGGATCCAGGGTAAAGTCTGTGTGAAGCAATTAATTGAAAATATGCTGCTGTTTGCTCAGGTGGGAATTCGAGCCGGTATAATCACGCTATTATACGCTGCTTTGCTTATCTCTCGTCGCAACATATTTTACTACCGTAGTGTAAATTCCCAAACGACGTAACGGATATTCGCCAACCTAGTTGTAATAAAATCCGTCACACTTCATATCTGAGCAGTGGATTTTCCGTGGTTATTTTTTTCTAACGATCTCTAAACGTCATATATGGTTTGTATCGTAGCGTGGTATCGTATTCAACGTTAAATTGTTCCTTTAAGATTATCATGAAGATGGCAGTGGTTGGTGGAAATCTCCCCACCCCAACGGTTTGATCGCCAGGGAGGATAAGAAACTTTGGAGGCTCGATCAATAGGTCAGATTTTCATTAGTAAACGTCATGTTTTCCACGTAGGATAGACTGTGTGCTGAGCTTTCGAAAGCTTCAAATTCTTAATGGGTCAAGGAATTATTAATGGAGCACTGTGAAGCACGCGGTCACCCTATAAAGGGGGACTGCGTAAAACTGTAAAAGGGACTGTAGATTATTTGCACATCTCACACTTCTATCCAGGGCATACAGGTTCCTGCTCGGAAATAATGTACGGACCGCACGCAACTAATTTTGTCTTGTCGATGCACGTCGTCGAGGCTTCGATAGGTTGGGTTCCAACTGCAGCGAAAGTTTAAGCTAAAAGTCTGCCTAGTTCATTAATCTATCAAACTTAAGAAAAACGTTTCCATAAACGATACTTCGGTAAACTGGATTTGATCTACTGTCGTAGGGAAACTGTCGATTCGGGGAACAGTCGCAACTACTGATTGTATAGCATGAATTTTTTGTTAATTGTCTTCCACTAAACGGGTCCTTCGACTGATAGGGGTACGTACTCAGGTGTCCGCGGTGCACAGCACCGACACCCTATGCAGCGCAGAGCTTATCCATAAAGATTACCTCTTACAAAGCAGTAGGTGCGGAAAATCAAGTTTGAGCTAACGCGAGGGTGACAAAGTTTTGGGGTCAAAATCTGCAAAGGGGGGTTCTACGTGCAAACTGAAAAATCCCATGTTAAATCCCATAAGGATTTTCCAGTTTTGGATTTCGAGTGATTTTTGAAAATACGCTCAAAAACGGCTGTACTGCTGTTGCATTTGGGTATTATCCACTTTGAGAGTTAACAAAACCAATATTTTCCATTTTCTGAAAATTTCACCGCCTTGAGGTAAAAAAAGTTTCGAATCCAATTTTCATCCCATGACTCACCGTGTGTATTAATATTGACCTCAAACTTTGTGACCCTCCAGAGGCGTCAAATCTGAGTTTCCGCTCCTACCGCTTTCAGAGAGGCAATCGTTATGGATGAGCTGCGCGTTGCAGAGGATGTCGGCGCTGCGCGCCGCGGACACCTGAAAACGTCCCCTTGTAAGTTCGGACAATTGTACACAACTTTGAGGTTGATTTTATGCGTAGAGTAGTCATTTGACTTCAAAGGTTAATTTTAGGAAAATCAAACTGGTAATTCAAAAGGTTGACAAAGGTTCAAAGAATAACGGAGCTCATGGTCTGCTGAGCTCGTACTCATGATAGAAAAACTCAAAGTCGGCAGGAAATTCTCAAAGTCGTGTTCAAAATCGCAGAAATTGAGCCAATACGAAACTTGTTCCTACTATCCTAGTATATTACTCTTAAATTTAGACTCTGACGGTGAAGTGTATTGAGATGCTGAAAGCACAAATATGACGAAGTATCAACAATGGAGCTTTATCTACAGTAAAATCTCTCTACTACGGTCTTCAGGGGATACAGATGATTTGACCGTTATAAGAAAATACCGTTATAAGCCGTGAAAATTCCACAGTAAAAGTAATGACGGGAAACTAGAAATTGACTGTTATAACAAGATGACCGTGTTCCACAAGGCCGTTATAAGGAGATTTCAGTGTATTGGATTAATCAGCTTGAGCAAGCAATGTCTTTCTAGCACTAAGCTGTAAAGCATACGGGAAATAATAAGGCTCCCTTCTCTTCTCCATGAAGTTTTAGCTATGTCATCTCTTCACAACGAAATTTATCAATAAAGCTTGGAATATACACGTTATTCGTTGGGAACAGGAGCTATCTCCGATGCTCCAAATTGCTCAAAGTTGGTAGCTTGCACTGCCAAACTCCGCATCGTGACGGCTTGCCTTGACAAAGGGCTGACCTCATGGGCTTGAACCACCACATCACATATGGCACATTTAATGTCACATGCTACTTCCAGGTCCTGGTGTCACCAGTCACATTTCCAACCCAGGTACGATACAAAATCGATTTCGGGTGGCCACCCAGTTGGAATTCATGGTTTTCCCTGGCTATAGTACAAGGTTCGGTTAAGATAAAACAGACAACTCGTACCCCATTAGCCTTCGTTTATTATGGAATATGTATCTACGTCGCACTGCATAGTGTCAGACTGGTTGAACTCTCTTCTGGTTTCTGTCGTTGTTAGGTTTTCATAACTTACAGTAGACATTTCCAAGGGTGCTGAATAGGGTTTTTTAGCTTCTTACATAACCCCTGTAATATTGGAAATTGAAGTGTAGGGTCCAACTGATTTCGAGGTGACACCCTATATTTGAAAGACATCCTTTGAATATTAGTAAAATTGAGTTGCACAGGTTGTCCCAAAACTATACGTCACATTTATTTTCGCTCTAAAAGCCAAACGCGTGATCGGAGATCAATAATTCTGGTACCGTTGGAAACCTGCGCCTTCTGAAGATCTGTCATATGCGCTATCACGCATGCGTCTGCGCCACGGGGTTTAGGAGCAGGAACTCAAAATGTGTCCCGTTTACGGTAATGTCAAATTATCATATAATTTTACCCATGCACATATCCCCGGTACCAGTGGGCGATTCGGCCAGGCATGGATCTAAACAAACACTTAAAGCCTCAGGTTTCTAACGCTACCAGAATTATTGATCTCCGATCCCGAGTTCGGCTTCTAGAGCGAAAATAAATGTGACGTATGGTTTTGGGACACCATGTAGTAAGTAAAGAGAGTGAGTGAATATTGAGTTGTAGTAGTAGTTGCAATAAATTGCATACTCAGTGCAATTTTTTACTAACCGCATATTGCTCTATTATCCGGGCAAGCGTGTCATTTTTTTCAATGGATTTTTTAGCTGAATTTTTAGCGATACGAACTTGAGTGTAGTCATAGTAACAACCTTTGCCAAAACGTATTACTATAATCTCCTGCGCCTCGATGTAGGACATGTAGTGTGAGCTGTAGTTCAGGTGTTCAGTTCCTTGGTCCGTTCATATAGTGCACCAGCTAGTTTGCCCACATGTCATGAGGGCTACTGTTCCATTCAATGGTTGCTGTTTGAGAATTCTGTACTTCAGTCGCGTACCCCCTTACGTTCCACCGTTGGGACTTGCAGTCAGCGATTCGTAACGCATATCAGTGCCAACTGGTGTCGACGGCTGCCTTTAAGAACGGTCCATGGACAGCCCACACAAAAATGCGTCGACGTCGACATGTTGTTGTATCCTGCCTTTCGTGGGTGAATATTACGGCCTCCTGTCGTAGTCTAATCGACATTCGGTACAACAGACGAATCGAGGCACAGGAAGTTATAGTAATACGTTGTGGCAAGGGCTGTAACTATGACTACTTTCAAATTGGAATCGCTATCGAAAAGCAGCTAACATGTTTTGAAAAGTTTATGTGCGGTGAGCAATCCACCTAGCCAAGCCTAGCAAGCTATGTATTGCCTATTATTTAAATTAGGGGAGTTATGAGTAACTTCAAGAGGTTTCGACCTGAGTGACACGAGTACTCTCAAATTTTAGAAACTTTGGTACCACACGATTTCTCTTGACGATTACTTTCCGAATATACCAATGGTACCGCCCTGTGACCACTGGTACCGGAGATATAGGGTATAATATAGAATTTTTTGATTATTTTTTTTCCAAGTCAATTCTTAACCGATTTTCAAAAACTTTTTTTTATTTAACAGATAATTAAATTTTCTAAAAACGCATTTTTTAGTTTTTCGATTCTCGAAAAATTAGTTCTCGAAATTTCCTTTCAAAATTTTGAAGTCGTCATATCTTTGACATTTTTTCGAATTTTGCAAAAATGTCAATTTACATCCAGGAAAATTTAATTGCCTTTCATTTGAACCCAAATTTATGAAAATCGGTTCAGCAGTCCCGGAGC
>WJFA01002520.1:0-15631 GCA_009870155.1 Pseudobourletiella spinata | reverse complement strand
TACGTGTGTGTGTGTATATACTTGTGTGAAGCAATGTAGGAGGTCCCTGTGTGCGAGTAAATTAGGATATGAGATTACCCCAAGGGCTTGCTTGCTGCATGGGAAGGGAGCAGGACGGAAATCTTGAGATCTTGGCGGGGCTGGCCAAAAGTTTTATGGCTCATGGGTTGGTTGTTGTTAGTGGCTCTGGCGCGGCGGTGATGTTGCTATGATGAGGTTCCTATGAGCCGTACACTTGAATTTCATTCAGTTTTGGTTATGGATTTCCATGCGGTTACTAGTGTTGAGCCATTTGGGCCGCATTTGCCTCTGGCATGGCATTGTTCTGTGTACTTGCGAATTTTTCATTGAGGAATTTTTGCCTATGTGAAAACTTTATTGTGTCGAATCTTATGTATGCGTGTGTGTGTGTGTGTGTGTGAGTGAGTGTTTTTCGCAGATGTTGGCAGGTTGAGTGGCTCGAAGGAAGGACGGACGGTGGTTGGTGGTGACGGGAGATTGTAGATGATAAGTTTTTACCCCCCACATTATTGCACCATGTTCCAGGAGATTCTAATGGAGGAAGGGCAGAGGCAGGGAGCTAAAGTATACTACTACAGACTGTTGGGAGTTGTGAGAGGGCCTAATTGTGTATCTGGTCAAGCCAAATTTGGTAATGCCATGAATTACCTGATTGCGATATTGTGTTTGATGGAGCACAAGTAAGAACATGTTCTTCGCGGCGGCGGCGGCGGCATTGTTGTTGTCATGTGGAGAGTTTTTTGGCCGCTCTTACCTCAATCATCATCATCGTCATAATAATATAATGCAGCAAGAGCGGTGCTGGGGATTGGGGAATGTGATGTTAAAAAAATATGAGAACATATAGACATGTTCACAGATACGCATACACGCTTGTGCACTGATGATGTCTCATTGTAAAAGGAAAAGTGCCAATGATTCAATTAAGGTATCTCTCTCTTGGACTTTTTCTGTGACGGCCTGACACGTGTGTACTACTACCTCTTTGGTTACTGGGAACATGTGTGCGTGTGTGGCATTGCTGGATGACTAAATCCGCATTATTTGCGTATGGAATGGACGGACTGTAGTAGTAGTAGTAGTAGGATGCTCGTTACTTATTGATTTAAGTCATGACTGGACACTTGAGGATCCATAAAGGACGGAGGGGATAATTGGAAAGTCTGTTTGTTGTTGTCATATGTAGCACGGCCGTTTCATTTGTGTGCTGGTGGATGTGTTAGGGCTGTATTTACAACGTCGTCGTCGTCGTCGTCTGTGACTTCGGACGGACGGACGGACGTGTTCCAAGACGTTGTGGCTAGGATATGGCGTCATTGCCACAGTGGAATTTGCTCTTTTTTCGAATGTTTTTATGACTATGATTATGATTATGATCATTGTCTGCGTTCTGTAGCAAAAGGACTTTCAGAGTCGGGGTGTATTTAGTCTGGAGTGAATTTCGAGTTTCTGAATTTGAGCATTCCATATGTGTGGCAGCATGAGGGAGTAGTAAAAGGGATTAACAAAGTTTTTTAAAATTACCATTGCAAACAAGTGCAGTTTTTCCAAGGTGCGGTGGATTAGTAGATTAGTCATAATCTGATGATGATGATGATGATGAAGATGAGGATATGAAATTTCAATGTAACTTGTTTTCCATTGTTGTGGGATTCTCGCCACATTGGATTTTTACGGGTTTTTGCTCCGCCGTGACGGAATCATTGTTGAAATGGTATGGGTAAAAATCACCAGGAAATGTCGTCTCTATGTGGCGCGGGTGACATGTAAGGAAGAAATTTTGGAAATGAAATTGAATGGCCATCATCGCTCTTGTGGATGAGAAGAACGAAGTTGATTGTGAAACCTGAGAAGCTTGAGATGGATGAGGAAATGTATGTGGATATGTGCTGATGTTGATGATGATGATGACGATAATGTTGAGGGTTGAAGAGGAAAAAGTATATTTGATGGACGCGCATTTATTTATTTATTTATTTATTTATTTGGCCAACTTTATTTGGTCATGTGGATATGAAAAACGAACTTGAATATTCCGAGTCTGTTAATAAGCTCTCTCATGGGGGTTAATTACCGGTGAGATCGTATTGGTGCGACAAAAATGGGCATTGATTTGTGTGAGACGAAGAAGTGGCAATTTGGCAGTTACTTACTTCTGTGGGAGCTTTCTCACGTTTGAAAAGATTGACTTTTTCAAGCATTTAGAAGGTTCGCAGTAACGAAATTGATGATGATAATGATGTATTGGCTGTCCACGCGAAAGATTGCTGGAAGTTTTTGCGTCAATAATGTGAAAAGCTTCAACTGCTCTTTTGCTTCTATGCTGCTTCAATACACTGTGGGACGCCGGAGTTGTCGTCAGCAGGAATGAGCCAGCAGTGCTAACAATGTAAATGTAAGTGATGACGATGATCCCTTTTGTTTCTTCTGGTGATAACGATACGGAGGCAGTTTATATCGTTATAGTTGTAAATTTATATAAATTTCTTCTCGCATAATCTGCAGGTGTGCAGACAAGAAGGAGAGAATAATACAATGCAAGCTCTGACGAGACTGCGGATATTTTCATGCTGCGCTTGCAATTGTCGTCAGATTAGCCTGTTCAACAGAATGTACAGCGAGCGCGCATATTCCGGACTTCCCATTCACTTAATAGTGTTATCTCGAAGGGACTATCATAACCGTCATGTGCCTGCTGTAACGTCAGATAGATGAGAAAAGGCAAGGTTGTAATGCATGTGCAGCAGTTAGTCAGGGTGGGGATTTTGCGAATTAATGTGAGGCGATTAACACAGACCGATTTTCCGGTTGCAAGTTTCATCATCCCTCTCTCATCAGTGCCTATGTGCATGCCCATTGCTGTTGATGTGATGATAATGGCAATTACGGATTAAAAGTGATACGTTAATTGGATTTAGGTGGAACCGATGAAGGATGGATTGCAATAACCTTGAGTGTGGAAATCGGGCCGCGGGTGATTAATTGCGGTGAATTTGGAGCAGGGGAGCCTAAAGAGCTAAAAGCTCAGTCTGGATGGCCAAATGCAGTAACGATGATGATGATGGTCCAGGGCAAATATTGGCTGTGGCTATATAGGAGTTGAATGATGAGATAGCAATATGAGATCAAAAGGGGGTGGATGACGAGGGCCTGTTATAGTTTTGGTGGGTTGAATCCTCGCAGAGTGGAGTGGATAATACTATTAACATAAGGGTGGATTTGGATTGACTCTGTGGCATGTGGGATTTGACTCTCCCCGTATTGAATTGCAGCAGGATAACCTCGATCATTTTTCCTGAACTAGATTTTCCCGTCCTTCGGAGGTGGATGGAGTTGTTGGTGTTTGGAATGTGATCTCCATGTGATCCCTTGGGCTTTGCTCCTTGTTGTTGTTGATATGGTGGTGGTGGCCCTGGCGGAGGAGTATATATGGCGCCCGCTGAAACTCATCCAAAAGACACAGTTCCAATGTGGACTTTGTGTATGTGCAGTTTACAGACTCCTCGGTGTATTAATTGCTTGAAGTGGGAAGGATTTGAAGGATAAGGAGGTTTGTCACTTTGTGGCTCAAACATAGCACCTGATACGCTTGCAGGTGATGCGTGGGAGATGCGAGAGTCCCGTCTATTAGATAGGGTCTATGTTTTGCTCCGTTTGGAGTTCACCACGTCCAGAAAGCTTAACGAATGCTGCTGCGCTATGTTTGCGGGAATGTTTACCTAACTATCAGTGTGGATGGGATTTTTTGCATTTGCCGGACAAAGCAGTAATTGGTATCCCTGACTGAGTATTGTAAATTATATTTGGACAATCCCCGAGTAAATAAGATAGGGAGTTTGGATGAAGAAAGTGTTTGCTTTCCTCACGTTGTTGGTGATGTTGCAGTGGCGGGGAATCCCAAGGGCGCTGCCAGGAGTTGAACTGCGAGCGCAATCGGTTGTTTACACACACACACACACACACACATGCACTCACACACATAATAATATCACAAGTATTGAGAGCGTTTGGGTCACATAAACGGTGAAACTTCCCTGAATGAGACTGACTGACTGAGTTTACTATTCCTCAGAGTCTCAAATGCGGAGCAGATCCCATGGGCGCGGACTATTTCTCCGCGTCCGCCCGACCCATCCCAAGATGAGCCTTCTCAAAAGTTGTGGGCCGTCATTTAGGTCTCATAAATCATAATGATAATGCTGTTAATGGATTTGTAAATGTGAAGTAAAATGTTGGATTTTGAATTGGTGAGAACCTTTGTTTCTCCTTTTGGATGGGACTCAATGAGGGTATATAGGAGGGAGAGAGAGAGAGAGAGAGATGTTGAATGGGACGAGGACGACATGATCTCGGGAACTTGGCTGTGTTCATTGTGATGGCATGATGGTGGGGGGATCATAAAAATTTCTAATGAAAAATGAGGAGGATTGCTCTACTAGAATGGTTTGGTTGGAATGATGGAGGCGGGATTTTTATTGATCTCATTCACCCCTTTGTATGATTAAGTGCAAGTTTGTACGTACGGTCATGTGTGTTCAGTTGTGTGTGAGTGACTGATAATGTGTGCACATGTGTGTGTGTTTGCGTGTGCACATATATGCTTTTGTGTGTGCGACTGTAAGATTGTCAATGTGTGTACATGTCTGCATGTGCGACATTGAGCTTATATAAAGTGTATGTGTGTGTGTGTGTGTGTGAGAGAGAGTAAAGATTTATGCTCCCCTACGCACGTATGCATTTATATTGCTCTTTGATTTTATCGCAGTTGGGCACGCTGCACTTTTTCACTTTAATACACCCAAGACCGCGATGTCGATGTCCAGCTTTGAGAGTGTGTGTTGTGGACACATGTAATTGTGGGAACAAGTCAATTATTTGGGATGAATTTGTGACGTTGTAAATCAGGGGGAGCAAGTAATGCGTGCGAGAGGGTGGATGGAGAAAGGGTTGAGCTCCGCTTTGCTGGTCGCTCTCATACTGGCGCTACAAAATTACTGCTATTGGATTTCCAACCGGTACTGTACTGTACTTACTATCCGTCCTAAAGGAGTAGAAAGTCTGTGAGTTTGGCCACCAAAGCGTGGTTCCACGCGCTTTAGAACTACTACGTGATTTATACGTCAGACGCTTATTATACTTGTTCACTCAATGCTGCGGCTGATGGGGATGGGAAGTGTAAAAGTGTGTGCGTTGTGTAGCGGCGTTGAGACTGCTGAGATCTGTAAAAAATATATATATATATAGCTGCATAATATAAATTTTGGGAGTAATTTTTTCCAACCATGCCGATTTTCGCACCTTGGATGGAATGCCCCATGTGCACTGACTGACGAATGTAATGATCACCTTTGGGCCTTTTGCTCCTCTAATAAAGCCCGATGCGTGAGCATATATCTAATTTTCGTAACCTTCGCCCGGTGGCGGAGGTTAAAACTAACTCTTTGGATCCCTGCCAGAGGGGAGAGGGTTAGTTAGTTACGCACGCATAAATACATTTCGGTCGAACTGTTGGCTGAGAGCTGACTGACTGACTGAGTGACGGACGGACGGACAGGCTGACAGAGTCATGAAAACGTGGCCGGGTTCGTTGTAGTGAGAATAATGGAGAAATTTGGAAAGGGGTGCGGAGGGTAAAAGTTTTTGGACGAGCGGTAACATAATAAACATATGTATTTATATGGAGCAAAATTATATGCACGGAAATGTTGTGTGGGGTTTTGGGAAGTGAAACGTGGGTTTTTTTCTCTCCTTACTCTCGATTCTGACTTTGTGTGAGTGAGGATGTTTTGATTTCTTCTTGGGCATGCATTATGCTGTATGGAATGGTATGGTATTGGAGCGATCGAAAGTTCTGGTCTGGCTCACTCCTGCATAGCTTTTGGAGTTTTATGACCGCGCGGAGCCATTGGAGTATGGGCGGCTGTGAGATATTGGACAGGTCATTGGGACTGATGAGGAGCACGCGGGCTCCGCAGCAACGTATCAACGGCTCACGGTGAACCAGGAGTTCGTGGGAACGGCAGGGATCGGGGGTAGAGCATAAGTGATGGACGAGGAGGAAGTGGAAATTTACTCGGATCAAGTGGATGGATAGATAAGGTAACTGAAGAAGACGTGTTATGATGAAGTTTTAGGGTTGGTTAACCCGACTCTTCATTCCTCAGTAGCAGTGATAAAATAATGAAAATAATAGTAACGTTCCTGGTTCGCTCGTGACTGTGGCCACATGGCATTATGGTCCTTTATTGGTGCTCCGGCTCACGCCCGCTTGTAGTATTACTACCAAACTCTCACACACACACACATACATTGTACACTCAGACTCATTTGTTAACATTATTGCGGAGACTAAACAGTGAGTTGGAAATGTTATTGTTGTCTAACACAAGTCATTATCGGCGGTCGTCGTCGTAAACGTTTGGGAAATCTGTGGTCAGTACCTGAACACACGGACGACGTTTTATGTGTGTGGCGGCACCAGCGGCAGTGACGGCGGCGGGTGAATGATTCCTCCTACATTCGACACAGACGAAGCCATATTGCACCGCATGGAATATGCAGTGCACTATTATGAGGGGAACTACTAAAGGCTGCAAGAGGGAGGGTACGCACACACACACAATTCTGTGACGGGCTTTTGCAAACTGTGTTTTTTTTACTCTCCGCAGATGATTCATATTTTAATGACTTTTCAAGTCCCATATGCACACACGTGATGAGGACTGGAAGCCGGTGTTAGTGAACCTGAGTCAGCTAATGTCGTTAAAGGGATTAGTATGATTGCTATTGCTCCAAAGCACTCGTAAATCTCGGCCAATTTTGAATTGCAGTGGGAATAACGTATAGCAATCCAAGAGAGTATTAGTTGCAGTTTCTCAGGCTCAACAAGCCTTACTTTATGACTGTTAAAAGGATGCCATTGCACTTGGTCGGACGGAGTTTATGGGGCTGCATAGAATGTTTGGATTTGATGGATATTAGCCGGGGAGGATGCAGCATTGTGCATATGGACTAGAAGTGGATGTCATTGGTCGGGGCCTGATGCAGGCAGGTTGAGGATGGAATTTAAAAGCCCGGTTTACACCTCGGGATTTGTACTGGATTGGAAGGGGTTATTATCATTGAGTGTTATTCGCTGGCTCTCTGTAATGATATCGTGCACGGGTCCAATAATGCATCAAACTGGCAGCTGAATGCTGTTGCTGCTCCTGCCGGAACTCTTGCATTACGTGCCGTGGTTGAGGGTGTATATGTACACTGCTAGCGGAATGTATAGTGGAACGGCGGCGCACTCAAGTGCTCTCATCATACTACGTGTTTTTGTGTGTGTAGTGATGGGGTAGGTAGTGTTCGTGGTAAGAGATACGGAGAGCCTTCAGTTCCATTGCATTATTGTGAGTGTGTGAGTGTACATGAGAGCTTGGGAGGAGGTTGGAAGAGACTGTGTGTACGTGTCTGTGTGTGTGTGTGTGTGTGGATCTAAGCGAATGGTAGAGGTATGATAGGATGATGATGGGTAGGTTGAGTTTCCCCTTTAATATAAGTGAGTGGAAGGGATAAAATGATGGTCAGTCCTTTTGCTGAACAGGTGAGGTGTAGAGGTGCATCGGGTGGATCCCATTATCTAGAGTCCATGTGCCTCACTGTGTGACGACGACGACGAGAGCGCAGAGTTATCTTATGCTGAGTCTCTACTGTAAACCCTGCCGTCGCATTTCCTAGTAGTACGACTGCAGTTTTGTTCTTGTTGTACGAACACCTTCGGAGTTTGAACTTTTGTTATTGTCTCCCCGTTCCGTTCCCCCACTCGTGCTGTTGACTGGCTCTGTGACTGTTTTATCTAACTCGGAGGAGAGAGACAGTTACTACACTATTGTTCATGAGTTGAAATCACACTCTCAGCGGTGACTGTGTACACTTTATTTAACTTTGAATTTCTGCTGTGTGCAGGAACAATTTCCCTTCGCCGTATCAAACACACTGGCTTCCTCTTTGTCCCCGGCGGGGCTCGTCGTTGACAGGAGCATATAGCGCTCGAGTTGGAGGGAGCTAATCATAATTTGAGGATTATTGGCGCATAAGCTGAAAGTGGAAGAAGACGGTGCTATTGTACTTCCTGCACACAGACTATTGTTCAAGTTGACCACTTCTGTCTCCGCCGCAGCAGACTAACTGGGGATTTACTCCTCCAGACTAGTGGAACATTTTTGCTTTGACTTTAATGGCGACATTATTATTACGTTGGAAACTGTCGTCATCATCTTGGTGGAGAATAACATTTCGCGGGTCTTGACGTAACCTTCCCCTTACCGCCGACCGACGTCCTCCTCAGCCAGTTCCGAGAAGGATAGTCATCCATATATGTACACTTCCGTAACCGACCCTGACTGTGTGTGAATCCATAATATTGGAGTTGCTGCCGCTGCTGCTGCCGTATCTGTGTACCTGAACTCTAAGGTTGTAACCCGTGGGCAAGAAGTAATAGGCGCTGCTCCAGAACCTTTTTTGGTCTTCTCTCGCGTGATACCGTACGTTCCTCTCTTTTCCATTCTTTGGTAACGTTAAATTTTTTGATCCAGGAGGTTTGCCATTAGGAAGTTGGCTGTGGTCGTGGTAATAATAGTTGTGCATAGTTAGTAGGCCTGTAGGTTATAATGTGTTGCTATGAGTTTTTATATGGGGCCTGAGGCTGGGATCATTTTCGGCTTTGGCTGTAAATAGTCATGATGATGGTAATGTGCATGCAGTGCGGTGCTGCTTAATGCTGCATCCTGTGATTCTGATTACATAAGTGGAGGTGGTGGGTAATTGGTGGGAAAGTGGAAGATAATAATGTTCAGGCGCATATAGTCTCTCTACTACTGTGAGCTTGAATCTAATTTGGTAATGTATGTGTGTGTGTGTGTGTGTATGTGTCAAATTGTGAGGGGCCGCAGAAATTTCTCTTGAATTTGGTGAAGGAGAAGGTTGTGAGGTGAACTTGTGTGTTGTGGGGTGATGATGAGCGCGTTCGTGTGTGTGTCTGTTGGACTTCCACGACGAATATGCAATTACATATGCACTTGTGCACAAACTCTAAATGAGGAAAACGAGCAGTTAGATGCATGGGATTACTATAGCAGTAGTGTAGTAGATCTTCTGGAGGGAGTGTAATGGTAGTTGGTAATTGAACCGTTTAGGTAATTTGATTCGACCTCCTTCTTTTAGAGTCAGTGAGTGGAGTGATGGGAAATGGCGGGGGATATTTTTACCGTATAAGCATATAAATTCCAAATCTATGAGTAGCAATTAAGTGATAATTGGTTTAGCAGTCATGCTTGTGTGCACTTATATATATATATGTGTGTGTATGAACAAATGTGGCTTGTGGATCTGTTCCACTTCCGATGATGATGATGATGATGATGATGATGATCATGGTGATCATCATCATGGCAAAGGTCAAGCAGACAGGAATGGAGGTGGTCAGGAAGTGGAAATGCTCATTGATACCATATAGACGGTGGGAGAGGAGCAGAAAAGACAGTATGAGGACTGCGAGGTGTGTAGCCATAACAATCTCACACACGAGCTCACACAGAAGTGGAGGGAAGTCGAAACCACCAACACACACACACACGAACTGACAACTCCCGCCGACCAACTTGACAGGAGGAAATCAGTTATTTTTAAGGGGATCTGACGACAGGAAGGATTAGCCATGTGTGGGCAGGCAGGGGCGACCACCACTGGACATTGTCGCTGTGTATCATCCGACGCTCAGCAATGACCTTTGATAGCCTGTGAAATTGTTGTGTATTATTAGTCGCTAATTCACACTTTATTGCCCGTCAGCTTTGAATGATGCTCCGCATATGGGACGGCGTTGGTTGGAGTAGTATGGGATCGTTGTCGTAATAATTTTTTTCATCCTTTTTAAGAGAGGCTACTCCATCTTGGGTGAGGGGCACTGGGACGTTATGACATATGTACGCGCTCAGAGATCAGAGATGTGACATGACAGTTGACCATGTGAACTTGGAAGCTCTATTACACGGGACACGGTGAGCCACACGTTAGTAGTAATACTACTACCACTTCACACCCATAGGGACTGCTGGTAGGGAATCGTAAGACTTGAGCATCTATACTCGCACTGTGTGCATACTTGCATACATATACGTGCACACTACATGTCACTGAAAGATCCATGTACAGGCGGGCGGCCGACCCCGACCAAGAAGAATGTCACATTGGATTTAGCTGCAGGATTATTGTTAACAAACAACCATCTACGTCCCAAGTGTTGACGGACAGAAGGGGATTAATTTGGCGAGTTGGACAGGTCAGGGTGAGGGATATTAGGTAGGAGTTATGGAGTAAATCCCATTAGAACTACCGCGAGCACCTCACGAGCACCACCTCCTTCTCGCTAATGGTAATTTGAGCTTCCCCGCTCATCTTTGTGTAGTTGGGAAGTCGGACGTAATTGAAGAATCGGAGTTTCTGTTGAGTCATGGCGGCCCTCTGCATTCCGCCTGTTTTAGCTCACTACTCTCGTCAGTCAGTCCGCGTTGAACTTTTGTAGCATTGTTTTGCTGGGAGGTTGGGCAAGAGGAAGCATAGGAAGATGCGATGACAGGGAAACGTTGTGGATCCTTTTTGAAAATATTCTGTGGAGTTTTCCCACCACCGCTGCCACCACCACCACTTGAATGCCATGAAAAGATATAACGGGCTGAGAGTGTGAGGGTGGATTTTTGAGAAGGCGTCAATTAAGGGTGCCGGTTTAAGGCCCTCCGCCTCCTCCTCCTCTTCCACCGCTAGAAACTTGTCAGTTTTGACACTGTACTTTGCACGCCTTTGTCCCCCGGAAGGATCCCGCAGAACAGCATTCTGCTCGATTCTGTCCGTATAGCATTATTGTGATTGTAGTTTAGCAGCTTTGAGCTCATTGTGTGTGAATGGCAGCGGCGGACATGTACATAATGGTGGTGCTCTGATGACAGTATCCCTTGTCATCTCATCCCAGTCATAGAACCAGCAGTGTGTGTCTGTCGTGTCTTGTATGGATTTTCCTCGAGTTTATTGAAGACAGGGGCGGAACGGTACTTGAGCGAGCGGCGTTATAGCAGTGTTGAGCTTAAGTGGTTTCTAGAATGGGAATTGATGGGATGACAAGACCCGCGGAGTCACCTTGACACTTTCACTGACTTATGATGAGTGAGCGAGAGAGTGGAGTGTGTGTTGGAAGTTGTACGAGCCTTGTTCCTATGATAAAATTATGGGAGATATTATACAGAAAAGATGCTGACTCCCGTTAGCGTGTGTAGTCACGTCACCACCTTGCCGTTGCCGCCGCAGCCGCAGCAGCTCAAGTGCTAAAGACTAGAGAGGTCTTGAAAAGTCTGGTAGTGAGATATATGAGGTGCATGTGTAGGCTGTACTCATAAATCAGAGAATTTGATAATGTTCAAATTGGCATCGTAATGTGTACTATGGTGGAGTGGCGGCTGGCGGCGTGTTCATGTGTTGTGCAAGGTGGGAGCTATGGGACGTGGTATATGATTGGTTATGAGCTGGGATTAGGGTTGGTTGCTTCAGGTGGTGGCTTATTACTTAACTGGCCGTTGGTACTGTTGCTTGCTGCTGCTGCTGTTGCTGTGCCTAGGCCCGACAGCCTCGACCGGACTGTAAAAATGGAGCTGGCCTGTCTATCCCGTGGGTTTGATTCTCTGTATTGATTATTATTATTGAAAAATTCTGTGAGTGCGGATCAAAAATGGATTTGATTCCATTGACAAGGATAGAATAGGCGAGACTCGGAATATGTGTGGAGATGTGTAATTGTTGAGAATGAAAAGAGATGAGGGCTAGGCCCTGAATTTGCTTGTGTATAAAAATATGTGTGTGTGTGTGTGTGTGTGTGTGTTGGGATGTATCTATCTATATGTTGGTTTGAACCGTTAAGGATTTAGTGGCCGTTCTTCTTGTTGTAGTAACTCTCATCATGTAACTTTGGGCTGACAAGAAGTTGCTCCGGCCACAAATGGGCGGTGGTGAGATGCTGCAAGGGAAACGACTTAAAGGATGCTGGTAGTGATGGTGATGATGACGATGATGGTGTGGTGAGAGTCGTTACTAGTTCCCATTGCGTAACGGTCGATGATGACGATGATGATCGAACAGTTGATATTGAATTCCCAGTCAGTTTCAAAATTGGTCAGTTGAGAGCGGATTTTCCCTCGGTAGGAGAGCGACAGAGAGAGAGAGAGAGAGAGAGAGGCAGAGCATATCACTGTGTGTATTATAGATTGAGTAATAAGTACCATGCGAAAGATTTTTGGTCAGATCAAAAGTCACCGTGGGATCAACTTTACTTGCAAAATAATGATGATGGGTTTCTGTTGGGGATGATTTCGAGTGTGTTGCTGTTGCTATATAGTTTGCCCAGTTGGTGTCGACCATGTGAGTCTTGATCTTGAACCTAAATGAATTTACTAGTGCGTGATGATGATCATTCGTCGTGGTGCTCAGAATTGGCATTTGGTTACCAGTAAGTTGTAGTAGCAATGTGCTCATTTGATGACGGCGACTGTTTTGATAAGTCGTTGCCGGTTTGCGCACGCGTTACGTATACCTGTGTTTCTGTGTATGACTTGCTCTCACACACATACACATATCACACACACACACACACACACACACACACACACACACACACACACACACACACACACACACACACACACACACACACACACACACACGCACACCTTTCACTTGGTCCTACATTATCCATTTGTGTGCATGTGGCTATATAGATTTCCCTCAGATTTATACCGTCACCACCACAATGGATGGATGGATGGATGGATGCAGTAGAAGGAGCGCGTGCAGACATAAACACAGACGCCATAGATAAGATTCCCATCTTGGCATCATACAAGTTGTGGTGCTGTTGTAGTTGTTGTTGTCGTTGGGCGTGTATGGGAAAGCTCTATAGGTGGTTCACATAACAGAGTATATAGTAACTTATTTGCACTGTCACGTAAGCTGCTGTAGTACATAGTAACCCAGTAGTGGCAGTGATCACGTAAAAAGTGTGAGTGCGTATAGCTCGCGGATTACACCCCTCGTGGTCCCTTCAAGACATCGTGGTCTCATTTTGTAAGAGACTCAAAACATTGGCAATGACACTAATAAATTTCAGCTGAAATAAGTAAGCCAGTGGAGGAGCTAATATTATGCAGGAGTCGGGCGAATCATCACCAGCACGTTACTCTCTGACGAACTGGGGAGGCTCTAACAAGTTGATGCCATATAGTGTAAAATTGTATGTGTGTGTGTGTGTGTGTAGTGCAGGGGATTTGTCTTGATTGTTGTTATTGTTACGCGTTGAAAAGTAAGCATGTGACCGTTAGCCCTACTGTGTTACCCTTATTTATGGTGGGACATGTTTCTTGAAAGTTCTTTCGCGCGTATGACTATGTGATTGTGCGTGGGCATGTGCACAGGAGCCAGTGCGCTAATGAATGTGGACTTATAATAGCTTTTTTCTTGATCCTTGAGGCTCGTGCCATACTCTGTGAAGAGTCGTGTGTTGGTATGTGTGTGCCGGTGTGGATGATTGTGAGTGTGGAGCATTGTTTTGGGGGAATGGGCCCATGGGCATTTTCGGTCTCATTTTTCACTTTTGAATGGAAAAGGGAGGGAGGAACTCGCGTCAGTTATGAGGACAGAACAAGTAGCAGTAGCAGCGTCTTGAGAGTATGTCCGTGATTCATGCTGTTCTCTTGTGTATGTGTGTGTGTGTGTGTGTGAAGGGCAGAGACGGGAGGGACGGCGTGATTGTCTCCCAGAAAAGTTGATATGTTGTGTGACTCTGCTACTACTGCTGACTTACTGACTGAGCGTCGGACTTGCCAAGGAGACACGCTCTACTATATGTTTAAAATTTGAACGCTGTGTAGTAAATAGGCGTGACAACCCGAGCACGCCGAAGTTGCACACTTTGATTATTTTTGGAAATGTTCATACAGTATAATCGAGTAGTGTGTGATTGTATGTGTGCTCGGGATTGACTGTCTGTCTGACTGACTGATCCATTTGAATTGGAGGAAATAGAGCGAGACTGGTTCGGCATGGTGTAGTACAGTAGTAGTAGTAAGCGGGTAAAGAGAACAGGATGATGGCGGCGTGAAGGTGGGGACTGGGGACGACCATCCGCAGTAGTAGTAGCAGAAGAAAACGGGCCAAGTTGTATTCCAATTCATATGCATAGAGATATCCATAGGGATTTTTATGGGAATATTAATGAATTGGGACTGTGAGCAAAGTAGGGGAGCGCACGCAAAGTTAAACTTTTTTAAGATTGTATTGTTCCCTATGCATGGGAATAGGGAGCAGTAATAATAATGATAATAATAATGATAATAATAATGATAATAATATGATTTGACACAGAGCGCCACAGTTGTAAAAGACCCTCTGATAGTCGGAAAAGTTTCACGTTTCCGTGTGTGAGTATGTGTGCGTGCGTGTGTGTGTGTGTGTGTGTGTATGTGTCCGTTTTTTATGCGAAGTTTCATTGTTGACCCACAAGGTTACTGCTCAAGCAATGTGTAGGCTTGAGTCTGTGCTAAGCGAGTGAGTAAAATGGTGAAGGACAGAGTGAGTCCGTAAAACATACTCCGTAACCCTATAAAGCCCCCTGCCCGAAATGCCCCTTGATGTATCTCATAATTGCTTCAGTTTGGATTGAAATTAAAGATGCATGGGGTTTGCTGTTATTGAAGTCAGTAGTTAGTATGTGTGCTTTTCGTGGCGTCCTACTGCCTTTCTTTATGATTGGTATGGATGAAAAGCTTGTTCCTGTGTACGTTTCTATTGCTATTCCATATGCTACCCTTCTACCTTGCAGGAGAAGAAGCCGCGCGCGCGGAATTACATTTTGTAAATTAGTTTCCTCAGATAGACTCTCCTCAGATGCAATTTTAATGTGAGCCACTAGTGTGGGGGGATAAAAGAGGGGTCGTTACAGTGGGATTGAACTCCAATCCGTTTTCCCCATTCTTTCTTTTCCTCAAGCTCATCTTCTCTCTCTCTCTCTAAATGACTGTGAAACCGACTCTCTGTACTTGGAAAGAATGGATTTGAAGCTAACTGCGTAGTAGTAGATTGTACAAAAGCATACGGGATTTATAGTCCCAATCCTCTTTTATTAGTCGAGCCATGTGCAGTGGATTGTGGGAGATTACTGGGTCGGTTTTAATTGTGAGCATCTCGAGTGGTTGGTTCCATCATTAATGGGAGGTAGATTGGAGGAAGTTGTTGCTACGGAAGAAAAATGTATACTAACAGGGTTCGAGCTTCATTATTGGAATGGGAGTACTAGCGTGAGTTAGGAGTAGTAGTAGTAGTAGTAAGTCGGTCATAACAGCGTGTATTGTGTGGACACTTGAGAGTTACTGTTGGCGGAAGTAAGTTTGAGTTTCGTCTCTCCGCTGGTGAGATTTCCGTTGATAGAATAAGCGTCGGAAGGGGGACAGGCAGGAGTAGATCTGTAATTTACTGCACGACAGGCGCTAATGATAATGTTGATGATGACGATGGGGATGACGACGACGAC
>WJFA01002519.1:0-15633 GCA_009870155.1 Pseudobourletiella spinata | reverse complement strand
CATAATTCAAAATGATTTCAACGGCCCCTCCAATATTTGGTAATTACCTTGATATTGTCAACGTAGGTGGTCACACTGATACCCTCGGGTAGGGTATCATCATGGTGGATGGCAACCGTGACGTCGTAGCTGCCGTTTGCATTGATTTGAATCCCATGTGAAGAGAGAATGTTTGTACTGAGTAAAAGCACAGCGAAGAAGGTCAACCTTACGGGGCTGTCCATGATGGAGGTTGCGTGGTCTGGGAACGTTACGTGGTTACCAGAGCTGAGCCAGAGTAGAACTAGTGGGACGAGAAGGAGTGCGGGTATGATAACTATCTAGAATTTGCTAATTCCCTTCAAACTTTAATCAGCTCGGGACTGACGGAGAGGCTGATAAGTGCCGATGAGGATATTGTCATTGCTCTGATCACTTAGTCGACGGTATGAGTCAGTAGCATACGTCCGAAAAATGATAGACCCATGAAATCATGACACCTCCTGGTGACACTTGTATATTGGGCATCCACAGCGAGTTTATCCACACCTTTCACTCGGTGATGCCTGGGCTCTTGCGTGAGGAGGTCAAGAGTCGTGAAAATAATACAAGTGTTATCTTTACACCGTCATTCTCCATGTATCATAATCAACGCCACTGAGTGAGAGTTGACCAGTTGGTAAATATTTCGCGTAGTAGGTAGTTGTACTAAAATAGGAACAGGAGCTGGCAAATTGATGTTTTCAATCTTCATGTAGGGAATTTTCGTGTGAAGTGGCTGCGAGCGATTGTGCTCCTGTTTGGTTGCATGATGAAATCATCATGCTTGATGAGAGCACCTACCTGCACTGACAAAGTCCAGTTGTACTTGCCACGGGTGGACTTCACGGTAAGAATTGTTGGCTTGTGACAGAATGATTATTAGTGCCTGACATATCGTGGATTCAATTATAACAGGAGCGTGCATAAGGCTTGAGTCTATGTTTAGGAATGAGTAACAAAATGTTTTGTAATGACTGGGCGAAAATGGAATACAACAACGTGGAACTTATCTGCAGGTAAAGCTTGTAATCGGGATTTCTGCGTGCAGATCTGACGTTTTGGTCAGCTCCAAGATAAATCATATCCTGATACGAAGCTAACGACAATGTGCGTCACTCCTTCCGCACCAGCAAACATGTCCATTATGAATTGTGCTTGAACTTAAACTTCATTATATTGACTCGAAATGCTTTTTTGTATGTGTACAACAAAGCCGTGTTCACAATCTACATGAGAAAAATTTGAATGCGACTTTGTTGAACGTGGGAGTGTATAATCATTATCAGCCGAGCTGCTGGAAAACTGAAATCAGGTGAATGTTTTGATGATGGTCTCTCTCTCTGATCTCATTGCAGCACGGGTAACAAGATGCGCAAGTAAACATGCTCGCGTGGTGTTTGCAAGAGTGATGGATTACAATGGGCTTAGAAGAGCACTTGATAGCATGATGAGCACCCATAATCTGAACAAGGTTTAGCGTTGATTTCTGTGGAATAGGAGGAGTAAGTGACAAGTAAAGCCGATGATACTCTAACAACGGTTTTATCACACTATTGAGTTTAATCATTTTCGCTCTTTCTCTGTCCAAGTTTAGAATTATTAGTAAAAAATAAAAATTAAAGGACTGTTTTAAATGGGGAATTTAAGCTTCAGGAATATTGGTATCGGCATGAACTATGGACGCCTGGTGGCCGTGGCCATAGATCTGACGGGCAGGTTATGAGGTTTTTCAGGCCTCGGCTTCGAACAAGGTGCGCGGAGACAAGCTATTTTTCCCCCAGTACTTCTTATCGTAGAAGTAGTAACCGACGCCTGCGAGAACAAAGACCAAAATGACCACGACGACCACTGTGGCGATGCCCCCACCTGTTTTGATCCATGGCTTGTTCTCTTCGAGTTCAGGTGGAGGGGGCGTTGTTGCTTCTGGAGGAGTAGGCGTTGTTGCTTCAGGAGGAGGAGAAGACTCGCTAGTTTCATCCTCCATGGCTACTTTCACAATATTTGATAGCGGTGACTGTAGGGAAATGACATTAGCTTAATGGAAAGTCTAAGAATGATGTTTCTGACTCCTTCAATACGTTATGTGAATAATGTTTTACTAATGACTTCGTCCTTACATTTTTGCCGTTGGCATATGCGGCAACAGCGAAGAAGTATTCGGAATCAAGCGTAAGTGTTTCGCTGTGTCGAATGGAGTCACCAGGCATCCTTTCCATGGTAAAATCGAAAACAGTCTCAATTGGTGATGCAGGGTCGGCAAGATTTATATTGAGCAAATCCTCGAAGTTGACAGAACGGAAACACTTGAATTCATATTGTATGAGAGTCGGACTCTCTCCCACGATTTCAGGGGCACGGAAAATAAATTCAAGATTCCCTTCGTCACCGTCTATGGATTGAACTTCAAAGCTTCGAATGTGGGCAATGACCTAAAAAATAGTTGAAATATTGCTACATTAAGGCAAGGAGCACAAGGTGAGGATGTGCGGATGGGATCAGAATCAGACTTACGGATTGAAACGCATCGCGGTTCTCAATTTGAACCAGGCCTTCGTAAGTTGAAGTTTTGGTGATGCCCTCTGGGGCCTCAACTAGATCATCTGCCGGTGGATTTTGATCCACAGGTAAAAGCCTGGAATCAGCCAATTGCGGTCGTTGACCTCTTAAGGAGGGATCGCTTGTGACAACCACAGAGATGCGATAGCGACCGTTTGAGGGCGGGACCACAATGGCTGAGTAAATGCCATCCCCGTACAACGTATCAGGTTCTCCTATTCCATCATCTACTAGTTTGATTAATGTGGCACTCAGATCATCAACGTTCTGAATCGTAGCAGTGGCAGTAGCCCCGATAATTGGTCTTCCAGCCTGGGTTACTCTGGCGTGAATACTGAATGGGATGTAGGGGTTAGCTACTTGCGAAAAGTCTACATTATCGTTAATGGCGGAGGTGTAGACTTCAACATCGATATCGTCAACGACATTAGGACCTACTGCTGTAATGATAAGCCTGCCTGGGGATCCAGTGTATTGAAAAACAACAGGTAAGTTATCTGCTGTTGTTAAAACTTTGGAATGTAAAGCACCATTGAAGTCAAACGAAGGATTTTCAAGGATGCTTCTGGCTTGTCGCTGCTGAGAGTGTGAGTTGACAGTTACTGTGGTGGAGTTAGTTGTAGTGGTTGTAGTACTAGCTGTTGTAGTTGTCGTGGTAGCAGTTGTATTAGCTGTTGCAGTTTGTGCAGCAGTGGTTGTTGTTGTTGGACTTGTGGTAGTATTAGCTGTAGTGGTTGTTGTTGTTGTTGTGGTAGTGGTGGTTGTTGTTGGTGTTGTAGTAGAGGTTGTTGTCGGTGTGGTAGTGGTTGTTGTTGTTGGTGTGGTAGTGGTGGTTGTTGTTGGTGTTGTAGTAGTGGTTGTTGTTGTTGGACTTGTGGTAGTATTAGCTGTAGTGGTTGTTGTTGTTGGTGTGGTAGTGGTGGTTGTTGTTGGTGTTGTAGTAGTGGTTGTTGTNNGTTGTTGTTGGTGTGGTAGTGGTGGTTGTTGTTGGTGTTGTAGTAGTGGTTGTTGTTGGTGTTGTAGTAGTGGTTGTTGTCGGTGTGGTAGTGTTTGTTGTTGGTGTGGTAGTGGTGGTTGTTGTTGTTGGACTTGTGGTAGTATTAGCTGTAGTGGTTGTTGCTGTTGGTGTGGTAGTGGTGGTTGTTGTTGGTGTGGTAGTTGTAGTATTAGCTGTAGTAGTTGTGGGTGTGGTTGTTGTTGTTGGTGTTGCAGTCGGTGTGGTTGTCGTTGGTGTGGTAGTTGTAGTGTTAGCTGTATTAGTTGTTGAGCTTGTTGTAGTTGTCGTTGGTGAGTTTGTGGTTGTAGTATAAGCTGTAGTAGTTGTTGGGATTGATGCCGTTGGTGTGTGTGGTTGTATCTTCGGTTGCCGCACTGCTGTTTGTGGTTGCACTTGATGTGGTGAAAGCAGTTGTTGTTGGAGGGTCCGTAGGTAGATATGGAGTAATATCAAATGTTCCGCTGTATATGTAACGGTTCGCAGTGTTTTCCGATGAGCTAAACTCGGTAATCTCATTAAATTCTGTCAAGTTGTAAGATCCGCCCACTCTCGCTAGGATAGAGGTCACATTGATCTTCTCGTCGGTTATGAGATTGAACGTCAGCATCTCTGTTCCTGATGGGATAACCGTTTCGTATTGTGTGCCACTTTGAGTTTTTGTGTCCAGTACCTTAAAGTTAACAATATTTATGCTATAACTTCGAATTGCTTTGAAAACTTCCAAATACTTCATGTTTGCTTACCAGCCTAGGTTCCTCATCTAACTGAGGCCTACCAAATGCATCCAACAAAGCTTTAGCCTCTGCCAGAATAGTGTCAACCTTGTTGACGTCGTCCCCCAAGACTATTGACAACGATTGCCCTTTAGTATTTTGAGCTAGTTTTTCCAGGTTTCGTCTCGAGCCAGATGCATCCGTAACTTCAATGGCGAATAGGGAGATGTCTGCAGATTTTATGGATCTCTCCACATCGACTTCATACGTGAAGTTTGCTGGGAAATTGAATTATTTTATTTTAGCCTGGAGCAATGCCATGCCTCGTATTTCTAAAAATCTAAAATTAGGTTTTAAAACTTCAAAAAAATCAGACTAATTTTACACTTATTATTACACACTTACATTCTCGTGATGCCCCTGAATATTTCACAACTAATAATGCAGCTCCCTTCGGTGGGTGCAATTTTCTAATCTGCTCCGCCACTTCCCGAATCGCTCTCCCAAAGTCTCTGCTCGTCTGATTCACTCTCCCACTCAATTCGATTTGACTAAAAATAACAAACCATTTTTGAAGTCACTGGAACAAGAAATGTCTCACGGATCCTAGATGAGAAAATCAAAATATTATAACAACTAAAATCAAAATTTAAATTCTTACGCCTTAAAATCATTCTCTCGCCCGTCCACCTTTCCCAGAGGTAAGTGTTGTACAGTGCTCACATCACCTACAGCAGTGGGATAGCTGGCGAGACCCGCTACGATATCGGAAGAGGTTAAACTGTCGAACCACTGGCTGATTTTCATATTGATGTCGGTAGCAAGTTGCCTTTCCTACGGAGGATCATCAGTATGAATATAAGTTTTGAGCCACTTCGTACATGAATGAATTTGAAGAACATTGCTGGAACTGGCAACTAACCGTATCATCTATGGTACCACGGTCGAATAAGAGGTACAATACAGGATGACTGAAGGGTTTCGTGACAGAGACTTGGATGGCGGGAACGCTGGGTACTTTGCCAGTCACGAGAGCAAAATCTGGAGATGACTCAATAGTTTCCATCACACTTCGATAGTCACAGTATAGATTCTGTTGATTGGGAACCATTTTCTGATGGTTCGTTTTGTCGCAGAAGTGGTCCACTGTTTCCATCCAGTGGAAAGACATCAATGAGCTAGTCACTTGTGCATTATTTTCGGGGAAGAAGCGGCAATCGTTTCCTGGTTTCTCTGAGCCCGAAGCGTCACAAGCAGTGCCATCGCTAAAAAATGGAAGTTCATTTTTTTAAAGTCTCATTTGCATGCCCTCATTCCTCACGTCTTTCCAATGAAAATCCCTTACAGATTCAAGTAAGAACCATTGAGAATGTTTCTGGGAGCATTTGTACATGATGTCGGAAGCCATTGAGGTTCGCCTTCCTTGAACTCCTCCGCTTTGTAGAAGTACGGGAAACGGTCGCTTGAGGGGTGGCCGTGCTCTTCGTAGGCACCCCATCTATATCGTGCCCACAATTGTAGCAGAGCTTTATCTGCGTAATCCCATTATCGATGCTGTTACCCTGTCCATGAGTGTTCAACCCTGCGGTAATGGGAATTTCGAGATTAACATACGTGGCGGTCCATAGGCATTATTGGTGTCAGTTCGTAGGAAGGAAGATGGGAGCTCGATGTAATCTCCAGGAAGGCCGCACAAATTTGGATTTTCAGCACGGGGCGCTACTGTGCTGTTTGCGACTCGGATGTCCGCGGTCTCATATGTCCACCTGTGCCATGGAATGTGGACTTTAGTTTGCTCCATACTTACGGTCATAATAGGAAGCTCATTCACTCAGTAAATATCTCGTGCTCGCTCTTGCATTTGCTTCATCACAAATCTTCAAACATGTTTCAAAAGAGATATGAGGTGCTAACGATTGAGCATCTTTGAAATTAAAGGCACTGACCAGACCTAGACAGATCTTGGAACAAAAAGTTTTTGAGCTCATAGTGTGGGAATTCCAAATAGTTGAGGCAAACAATTAATCTAGAAGTTTCATACTGGCATACATTTTTTTTATCTTTTGTATTTTAATCTCTGACTCTCGGCAATTATATTGATATGGCCATGTCCTGAATAGCTGCTAGCTGCCCTAATAGCAGTGAGACCCTCGGCGTTCCACGAACAATCAATTTTCAGCTGATACACTATCAATCAAAATATTTGTCCGCTTTCGTGATCCCCCAGACTTACTGGGGTGCACTGTCTATTTGAGATCCCATCGTAACCTAGACCGTTGAAAACCAGTGTTGCACACAAGTAAAGCCAAAAGCGTCGTATTAACGGATCAAACTATGGTTCTAAAGCGGTGCGTGGCACAAAAGCCAAGCCATGTTCGAAGCAATGGATTCGAAGAAAATACTCTGTAGAACTTACAGCGTCTCACTTTCCTCAGACGTGACCGTCCATTCCGAGGGCACCACAAGTTCAATAGAATTGATCCAAAACGTCTGATTCGTTGCTATCCACATTATATTGGATAGATTGGAGTGCATACTCTGTAATTAACGACATGGAAAATGCGCGTGATCCAGCATACTCGCAAAAAGTAGATGGTAAAGGTTGCCTACCCAAATATTCTGGATGTATTGGTCAACATTTGGCGGCTCCGGCTCGTTCTCCTGAATCCCGATGACAAGATCGTATCCACCGTCCCGGTTTAATATAATCCCTGAAGTTTTCAGAATATTTGCACTGCTCACCAATGCAATGAGCACGGAAAAAAAGTTGAACTTTCCCATGTTGGACGACCTTTGGAGAAAGCCGGGACCACATGCCCTTCTAGTGCACGACCTAAAGAAAAACTAATGTTGTGGCTGCAGGTGCTGTGAACAAAATCAGAGACTTTACACACTATCAGCTACGCTCATTCATGCAAATCCTGATAAAATGGAGTGACAAGGTTATTTTCACATTAGGAGCTCCAGAGAAAATCCAAATCATTTTGAATGGCTGAGGTGCCGACCGGATGTTGCAATTTTATCTTAAAATATACTAATAAAGCGTCAAATCGAGCCATTATAATCATGTCTGCGGGAACGGGCGACTATCCAAGCTTTTCGTCATCCCTTGAACCGAAAGCTATCCCTAAAACACACGATGATATAATGTTGATTCTAAGTTGACTCAGTTTAACCATAGTTGAAAGTTTTTAGCTGCCACATACTGATCATTAGTGATGCCAGACAGCTGCTATTACGGGTTATTACATATTCAAATCTAACACATATGTTCACAGAGTGGGTAGACTCACTCGAAATTAAAAATCTGCAGTAATATAAAATCGGTAATCGAGCATTTTAAATGATTAAGCCCAAACTAGCGTGATTGACACGAAAAGACTCATCGAGAGTTTTGTTTGCAGCATAGCTTATCACTTTAACTCTTGAGAGAAATTATTTGACGAATGCGCGTGGACCAGGAGCATAAAAATAGATGGAATTTCATGGGTGTTATCGATGTCACCACGTTCCACTGTGTTGCAATTTTCATGTGATTCCTGTGAGTAGAAATCTGGACGAGTGATCTACTCCTAATTCTGTGGGTTAGTGGAAGCGGTGCTTTTCACGGGACTCATTTAAAATCCTATTTGTGTAGATCACAAGCCGGTTCGGTTAGAATTAATCCGAATGTCTGGGCCTTCATTGAAATCCGCATGAATTATATTCTACGTCGTTTATTCGGTGCTTTTCACGGGACTCATTTAAAATCCTATTTGTGTAGATCACAAGCCGGTTCGGTTAGAATTAATCCGAATGTCTGGGCCTTCATTGAAATCCGCATGAATTATATTCTACGTCATTTATTTTTCATGGATGAAATAAGATGAACATGAACAACGTGAGGATTCGTTTGGAACCGTTCTAGCATTTGGAGTGAAAGTATCAATCTACCGGGTTACGTTCAAAATGGCGAGTGTGTAGTCTGACAGAAGATGGTTCTTTAGTGTCTTGTCTCAATGAGCTCTTATAAGAATTTCTCAGAAAATCAACGTATCTAGCCGATACCTTAAAAAGATCCGAATAAATACAAATTAAAACATACAACAAGCCTCATCTGCATGAGAGAATAAAGTTGCGTTTAGCTTTTACCTGTACAACGAATACATTTATAGCCAATGTGATCAACAACTTTATGCGTGATATAATTTTAACGTTCCTTTGAAGTTAGAGCCTGAAACTACGCTAAAATGTGGCGTCCAGGCCACAATGAGGCTTGATAGCACGGTTACGGCTTAAATGCTACAAGGGCTTTCATTTCCCGTGCCGCCAAGGTGTGAATGATTCGATGTAGGACGTCGGACGTCATGTTGAAACGCAGGCAACATATTTCACACATGAATCATGCTTATGATGCCTCTAATTCGATGATTCAGCCAGAGAATAGCATCACTGATTATTGCAAAATGTCTGATCATATCTCTGGTTCAGTGAGTGAGATTGTGTCCTTGTCCTGATTATTTCAAACGTACGGTTTAAGGTCAAAAGGTGCTGGCTTTCTGAAACATTACTGCTCATTCTGACCAAGTAACTTAACCATATTTAACTGTAGTGTTTCAGAGGCGGCCATTTGAGTTTTACTGAAATTCTTTGAATAAGGCAAACCAAAAATAGAACAACAAAATTATTTGTTTGAATTTTCCGTTATTTTTAATTAATTAATAAATTATTTATTTTTCTGGTTTCTCGTAACTAACAAGGGACACTTCCCACATGCCAATGGCGCACAGCGCCGACACCCTATGGAGCGCAGAGCTTATCCGCAAAGATTACCTTTAGCAAAGCAGTAGGTGCGGAAACTCAGGTTTGACCCAACGACAGCGTCACAAAGTTTTGGGGTCAAACTATGCAAAGGGGGGGCTACGTGCAAACTGAAAAATTGCATGTTAAATCCCGTAAGGAAATCGCCGTTTTCAATTTCGAGTGATCTTTTGAAAATGCCGCAAAAATCTCACCCCTGTTAAGGTCACACCCTCACCTAAGTTTATTAACCTGCAGTATTGCAGGTTAATAGTTTTTTTGAAATTTCTGCCAACGCGCGAACATGTGCACGCTCAGTGGTTCGGAAGTGGGTCAAATGCCATCTTCACCGACTTCGGCACGTACGCTATACCTACAAGATGTGGTTATTGTATTGTATAGATAAGCAACTTGTAGTGTTTGTAGTGATGTACTTGTGGGAATATGGAAGCTGGCGGGACACTAAGAAATCAATGGTGAATTCATGCACCAGTATGAGTGCGTCGTTGGCTTACACTTTCGTATGAGCTGAGCCTACCTCTCCACATATGGTACATGCAATATAAATGTATCTGAATATATCTGTAATAATGGATAATCTTCCTCTCAATCAAACATGACTCTAACCGGTCCACGCATCCGTGAGCTATGAACTATTTGCCGGGGTACTATAAATATGTGAAATATGCACGCATCTGTAGTCTCTCGGTGGAATTTCATAACTCAGGTACTTCTGGATCGATTTGAGTCGTATTTTTTTCAGGAGTTCTCTAGTTGTCTAGTTCCTAGTTCTCTAGGAGTTGAATTGAGTTCTCTAGGACAATCTTCTAGGCTTCTGGGGTGCCTCACATACATCTTTCAAAATTTTGAAGATCTTGCCTGGGTAAGTAGGAACTTCGTTGGGATGTGGCCTGGTTAAGTAGCGACTTGGTTCAGTTCAAACTTGATTAGGTGGAGACATGGTTGAGTTCAGGTGGTTGAGTCTCGCGTAGGTTAATTGTCCTAGACCCGTTAGTCTAAATCAATTATGCCAATCAAAACTCCGATATGGGTTTTCCCGTTCTCCAATTATTATTGTTCCAACTCTCCTTTCCCAAAACGTGCGTCCAAACACTTCAATTTCCACGACGCTACTCTCCGGTTCTACGCGCTTGAGAGAATATTGCATAACGTCTCTTACAATAATGCGTAGTTATTACCAAAACGCTACCAATTGAATACAGTACCACTATTGTGTTACATTGAAAATCGTACTGCGCATGTGAGCAGATACGTCACACTTCCCTACGCAGACGTTGCTCGTGACAGCGAGCATGTAAATACACCCATGAAATGTTCCAAGTAGATAATCTGATATTCCCTTAAAAACTTGGTCTCGGTAGCTCTGGTTAGGGAATCTAACGGATCGGATAATCGTTCATCCGCCATCCGATCCGATCCGCAAATTGTGGATAACACATTACTCCATCCGTATCCGATCCGAATATTTGCGGATAATGCCCGTCGAATTTCTCCTGGGCTGAGATAATTTCCCAAACATGCACCGACTCCAGTCGAACACCCTCAAAAAGTTCACGGTTTTAGATATTTTGGATATAACACTCAAAGAAACTGCGTTCCAAGGAAACTCCATGAAGAGCTGCGTATAATAGTACCACTCGCTGCCCCCGAATTTCTCCTGGGCTGAGATATTTTCCAAATCTGTCCCGACCCCAGTCCGATCCGCCGAAAAAGTTCACGGTTTTTCGAGAGACTGCGTTCCACAGAAACTCCATGACGAGACGCGTGGAATGGCTTTGCTCACTTCCGCTTGAATTCCCAAAAAAATTCTTTTTTTGAATGCTTGGACATTTAATTTTTAGAAATTTCGAGGTTTTATGAGATTATTACTCAGTGGTTTTGATTTAGACACGTAATTCCCTGTGACAGATTTTCTTATCATGTCATTCATTTCATAAATTTGCACGTATGAGTATTTTACGTTTGTATATCGCTGGTATCCTGTGATGCAAACTGCTGGTTCCTTCACCAACCTACGGATGGATTTGAAAATGGTTTTCACGGAGGAGCCAGTTGTGTAAGTCTCTTCCAACATTTCTTTGCTCTATGGTATGGTTTCTGTTTACTTTGTCTAATTTGTTGTACAGGCGGTAGAAGTTTTCCAAAAGAAGAAGAATTTCCAAAAAATGTCCAAAATTTTGAAACCGTGGAATTTTTTAGAGGTTCCGACTGGGGTCCGACCCCAGTCTCAGACTCGGGACATGTTTGGGAAATTATCTCAGCCCAGAAAAACGACGCAGCTCGTCATGGAATTTCTGTGTGACGCGTCAGGCACTGGCCTAGTATCCATTCTGCTTCAGGAGCATGACGGCATAAAATATCCAATTTGGTTTGCCAGCAGAGGTTTAAAACCTGCGGAAACTAGATGTTCCGCTTCCGAAAAGGAATGCCTTTGCGTCATATGGGCAGTAGAGAAATTCCGGGGTTTCATAGAATATACCCCCTTTACCATTGAGACAGACTGTTCTGCTCTCACTTGGTTATTAAAAATGCCTCATCCGACTGGACGGCTAGCCCGTTGGTTTATGCTTCTTCAAAGTCATACCTTTGATATTAAATATAGGCCAGGAGCATCTCCAACGATGAAGCCTGTGGACGCACTATCGAGATCTCATGATCTACAAAGTTTTAAACGGGAAAATTTTATAAAAAGCCAACATGTTGATCATGAATTAAAGCCACTCATTCACTTCTTGGCTGATAAACAGACTGATCCTTTCGAATTAAGCAGACTGAAAGCTCTGACTTTTAGGCACACACTTACTGACGACGGTCTGTTGAAGTATATGGGTCCTAGAAATAGACCGTGGGAGGATGAACGGTTATATTGGCGTATCTGTGTTTCAAAAGATCTCAAGTCATTGGTTATTAAATTTTTCCACTGTGACCTCATCCACTGGAAATTTCGGCATTTGCAAAACTTATGCCCGATTAGAATCACTAGTTTATTGGACTAACATGCGGAAGGATGTCGCCAGGTTTGCTCGCTCGTGTTTTGATTGCCAGCAATTCAAATCATCTCGTCTTCCTGTCGTTCCAGGTACATCCGTTACCTCAGAAGGTCCCTGGCAATCGGTCTCTTCAGATCTTTCGGGCCCGTATCCCAAAAGTAGAAAAGGGCGCAAATATTTACTTGTTTCTATGCGTATTTCCTAAATACTTTGAAGCATTCCCTTTGCGATCCGCCACTACTGATAGCGTCTTGGATAAATTAAATATAGTAATTTGTAGATGGTGATGAAGTCTCTAATTTGTGACAATGAACCCAAGTTCACCTCCACAAAATTTTTCGATTTCTGCAAATCGTTCGGTATTGAAATCTTCCACATTAGCCCCTATAATGCGCAAGCTAATGCCACCGAACGTGCTAATCAAGTTATAAAAAATACCACAATCACACCTATTGACACGCATAGGGATTGGGACTCAAAACTAACGAGCTACTTTTTGCGATTCGAACCGCAGTAAGTGACTCCACTGAATTCACTCCTGCATACCTCATGATAGGGAGGCAATTCCGTACACCATTTGAGAATCTCATGCACTTTGAGATCAGTATCCCACCCAGCGTCTCTGATTTTGCTCAAAGGATGAACGCTGTTAACCAGATAGCTCGTTATAATCAGTTGATCTCTTCGGCAAAATCTTTATCATATTATAACAAAAATGCCCAGGCTCGTTGCTTTGAAGTAGATGATTTGGTTAAAGTCACATTTTTTATCCACTGCAAGCAAATGCTTCTCAGCTACTCTCGGGAAGATGAGAGAGGGCCCTTTTAAAATCATTGCAGATTCCTCCAACATTCGAAATCTGGAGGCGCTAAAAATTTTGTTGAACGGGGCATTATGTTGATGGAATCCGCTCCTGACGAGGACGTCTGCATCGAGACTAACATGACGTACTACCCTCATGCGGTTCACGTCGAAGTTTTCAAACAAAATAATCAACGGCGCTGCATCCTTGCTTCCGAAGAAGCAGAAAGAGGAATGCGGCCGCGTGTGACCTTCCGCCCTGACCCAGCCAACCTATACTCAGGCCACGCTTTCGCCGACCAAATAGATTACATAGTCGATGACGTCAACTGGGTCAAGTTGGCTATGTCCATACAACGAGGACCTTGGAAACCTGAAAATCCCACTGCAAACGTCAACATAACTCAGGCCATCCACATCCCTGCCGAATATGCTCAGTTATTGACTTCGCCTCGATTTATATATTCTGTTTTAAATCAACAGCAGACGAGTCAACACATGAATACGGCTACAAGTTCCACCCCATCATCGACACAGAACTCCCATCAACATACTGTGATGACTCCCAACTTCCAATTCCGCTTTGCCCATCCAAATACCACCATTACACAAGAGGAAGAACAAATTTTAGAAGACCCATAGATTTCTCCACTTATCTCATTAATTCACACAGTATTTATACGTGTTATTTTAAATATTATTTCATTGTCACGCATTTATACAAAAGATTTTGTAACCTATTATGTAATTAATTATTTTTCAAAATGAATTTTAGTTTAAGGGGGAAAGAGTTGTGAGGTATATTGGGATATGGCTGACTTATATCATGCGTATAACTTATACTCATTGGTTCCTTTGTCAGAACGTCGCTCTCTATTTGTGATTCAATCTAAAAGATTTATTCATATTACAAATGTTCGCATTTCTTTCTTCTCTAATTCTTTCCTCCGGTCAGGTAATGTTGTGAGGATCTGAGTTGTCAACATTCATTCTTATTCGTGCGTTCAAGTAATAAACTTCTTTTGTTCTCGTGTTGAGCTGTGCCTCCACTATAGTTTTAGTAGCCATACTCTCGGATTCATCCGATCGAGTAAGTTTTATTTCGAACCTGTTCCTTTTTTATTTGAGTTAGTACTCATAATTTAGGAATATAAGGTTTTCCTCTTAGGGCCTAGGAAAATCCTTCACAAGTGTCTTTGAGTGTTATGTCAAAAGTTTCGAAAACCGGGAGCTTTTTCGGTGGGTCTGATTGGGGTCGGGACATGTTTGGGAAATTATCTCAGCCCAGGAGAAATCGAGGGGCAATGAGTGGTACCATTCGATGCAGGTCGTCGAGCTTGTATTGTGGAATATAATATTTTGATGCCTGACGGTTTTAGTGGATTATTACTAAGATGATAATGGGCGTAGGTGCATGTCTTACGAGCGGCTATCTTGCCGCCAGCTCGTTTTCCTCCGTGATTTTCGTTCGTGCCTTTACGGTCATCCAACGTACGCCTACTGCCAGAAAAAATCAGCTTTGAATTTTCACCAAAATTGAATGTGAGAAAATTAACATGGGATTTCCCATGATTTTCTTGTGCCAAAGGGTCCCTTGGCTATTTTTCAAAATTTCTAATTTTGCTAACCCGACGAAAAAATACTTTAAAACACTTACGCTTGTGTAGCCGGCAATTTTGAATAAAGATTAAAACTCCCCCTCCCCTTTTTTTTAAAAAAAATTCATCCTCCGATGAATTTAAGGACTCGTAGAGTGAAATTCTGAGCGTCACGATAGAGTTGCACTCGGAGGAAAGTTTGAATTGGGAGGTGCATTACACCTGTTGGATTTTCTCTCTGAAATTTTACGTTTATATTCAGTTTTGGTTTGATAATTGGATTTCACTATATGTCACTGTGGTCTCTAGAAAGTTTTACATTGATTTATACCAATATTCAACCCAAAGTAATAGAATTTAGTGCCAATTGAACATCATTACAAAACGGCACTCCCATCACGGCTCTCTCATAAGGACAATCACCTCAACAAGGATAACTACCTCTGGATTCTGCTGCATGCCAAACAGCTAAGTGCACTTCTTCATAGTGTATGTTGTTCCGGGTCTACGTCTCTTTTGTGCGGAAACTTTGCCCGTGATACTAGCACCCTGGAATCTTTTGTTAATTCTACAGCACCGCAGCGTAAGAAGAGAACCAAAATCCCACGTGGTAGCAGACGATCTACGGCCTCCAGTGGCCAGGAGTCATCCCCACCCATGAAAATGAGTAACAACGCACCGTCGTTACAGGAGACCTTAGCAGGGATCTTAGAAGAATTACTAAAGATGCTAGCGGATATGAATACGATGCAAGAGGACATGAAATCCAACTACAAGAAGACAACCGAACGTATACACCAAATCGATGACAGAGTGGAAAAGCTTGAGATGGAAATTCGTCGAAGAAATCTCATTATTCCCGGGGTCCCGGATGAAGAGCATTAGTCACCCTTACACCTTGAAAATAAAATCATCAGCTTCTTACAAAAAAAACTTTGAAACTCCCTTATGCTGGTAATGTGATTGAAAATTATTTTAGACTCGGAAAATATCGGGCTCCCGCTAGTCCTTTATGGAAAGGAAGATCGATCCTGCTCAAGCTAACCGAGAAGTTCAAACGGGACATATTTTCTCTGGTTGGTAACCTCAAGAATACCGCTTATGGAATTGAAACCGATCTTCCCGAAAGTGCACATAAGAAAAAATCTCTATTGCTA
>WJFA01002518.1:0-15634 GCA_009870155.1 Pseudobourletiella spinata | reverse complement strand
AGGAGATTGAGCCATGCGGATGAGTGTAATAGTAATGGTGTTGAGGAGCCTCCCCGAGTTACTCATGCAATATCCGCACTAATCATCGTCGTCCATACTCCGAAGCGACGGCCATGACCCTTTTTAACCCGCACTTCGCCCCTAATTTTTATGATCACCCCTGCATATCCAAACGCGTGCGTTGTCCTAGTTAAGGGATTATCTCTTTAATTTTTCACAGATTAATCTCGAAATCTCCTCCCCTGCAGTAAGCTTTTGGTGAGCGACGTCGGGAAATATGTGCCCAGACAAGGGCGTGGTAACAAGTTTTCCAAGACAGTTGATACATCTGAATTGGAAGCTATATCATTATTATTATTATTACCTGCAGTAGCAAAGAAAGGAGAGGAGAACGAAGAAGGCGGCGAGGAGGTCTGCTCTTCCCACGACGCCCGTCACCTGCAACACATATAGCCAAAAGCAGTGAGCTTAAGATGGTATTGGAGGAAACATTGGAGAGATTTAGAGAGAGAGTGTGTGCGCACATCTTTTTCATATCCGCCTACAAGTGTATAAACCTATGTATATGTAAGCCGAGTGCGAACCCAATTGCAACGGAGTACGTGTAACAGTCCTAAATCATTTCCAGCAATAAGGGCAATTGAGCAATCGCTACGCTCCTGTTATGATTATTGCGATTATACTGCCATTAATGCCTGCTGCTCCTCCTCTATGTCCCCTGTCCCCCCTGATTATCGTGGAGCCGGCCTAGCGGTTCGGCCCGATTTTGGCAACCGCTACCTCCCCCACACGTTTAGTATAAATGCAAATATTCATGCACACATGTCCACACATACCATGGTTGCCCACGCCTGTGCAACCGACATTTATGAACACACACAGCCACACATCCTACATTCGCACATACATCCACCGACGTCCCCCCACTCACTCTATACACGGCGGGTAGCCTAATCCCACATTCCCAGTCCAAGCCGTCTTCATTCCCCACTTTATTTTCATGGGTTAGAGAGAGAGGGGGGAATTCTCTATCAAGTCCATTATGATTCGGAAAATATGACGACAGCGATGAAATAAAAAGCAGTAAATTACACCTTTTCTTATTTATTGCTCAAGTCCGAGTAGATAAATCAGAGTCCATATATAAGGACTGCCAGGGAATTTGTGACCAAGGAATATCCCTCAGCACTGGAGCTCCCTCGCCCGTGAATTATACAGAAGGTCGGGGAGAGTCGGAGCGGACTTGGGCTCCTCACTACGCCATACCTCTAACAAGACGTTCCCCACACCTACTTCAGGGCAGATGGCCTCAAAAGAGACGCACTGTAGTCTCCTCGCACAGAACTTGGGTTGAACAGCCCTATTAATTCCCACTGGGGGACATCCCTCTGCACCTACCGGAAATGGAGATTCTTGCCCGTGCCGTAAAGCGGAGCCCCTCCATTAAGTCTGGGCAGTGTACGGTACTGGGGTGGAGGAGAAGGTACAAGAGCCCGGCGAGGAGAGTCCCGACGATGGAGTAGACTCTTTCTGTGAGGGCTTACAGTGTAGGCCCTCCGGCCGAGACGTGGAGGATGGAGAAGGGTAAAAGCGGAAGGATTTCATAGCCATGCTCCCGGATAAAACTCTGAAAGAGTAGGAGGTCTAATTTAATTTGGATGGTAGGAGAAACGTTAACTGGAAATAATTATGCATTAGAAAAGTTTGGTAGGGGAGGAAGAGGGGTAAGAGGAGGAGGAGGAGGAGGAGGAAAATTAGGGAAATATTAGAATGTCATTTTATGTTTAATGAGAGCTGTCGGGCTGATTGGGCCCAGCTTCCACTTTCACGGCGTCATGAATAATTTATGATTCTAATGGAATTCTTAATTTCTCGATCAAAATCAGACCAAGTATTCACTCCCCCCCCCTTTTAGTTCTTCCAACCTCGGCTCCATTCCTCCCATTAGTTGTCAGTGCCTATTCTTATCCCTCCCCTTCCCGGGCTGGGATCCCCCATCTAATATGTTTCAACATGTGTTTGGACTCAGAAACCAACCACGTACCTCATTTCCACTGTACTATACCATTGTTCGGCGGAGGAAATGATGAGGAGCGGTGCGGGTTGTTTCAGTTGAGGCAAGTTCCCCACCTCGGAGCAAGTTCCACTACTATGCGAGCCTTGCTGGCTAAAAGTTTGCTCCCTTTCCCTACATTTGTATCCGCTTCGGCCTACTTGACATTTAATTCTAACGAATGAGTGATAGAGAGAATTGAATTCTTGTACTAATCGACATTCATGGGTGTATGTAGTAATTGGAAACCAAAGCTGGGCGTCACATTACCTATCTAAGTTTTCCTACACTGATTTGTTCAAAAACCAGTGAAAATATAAATTTTCGTGTGTTATGATAACTGGGCTCTTATACGGTATTCTCTCTGTAACTACATTAATTTGTAAAACAAATATGAACAAGCGGCTATATTAACGACCGCCAATATATGTACAGTAATTGCTTAATTGTTCATAATATCTCAGCTAAAATTTACAAAGCAAATGTGCATCAGTTGAAAACAAGATTCCGGGAAATATAATACCCGCAGTAAAGCTACGAATCTCTGTAAATAATAACAGATACATTTCGTAGAAATAGGATGCTACTAAGAGAATTACCCTGCAAAATACCTCCAATCGGAGTGGAGAGTATTATAATACTCGGTTTCGGGTAGGAAGAGGTTACTTCTTAAAGCACAGTTGCTTGAAACTTTACCAAAAAGCGCACTTTATCCTGCCACTAGTCACTACTATTTCAATGTCAGGGATACACAGAAGAAGACGAATGCAAAAATATTTGAATAAGAAAGCACTTTTAGTCTTCCATGCATTCATATTCTGGCTCACACCCATACGAGGTGACCCACATGTGTGCGGTGGTCTCCTGCAACGGCAGGCCCACATAGAAAATATATGAGCTGCTCAACTGCCAACTTTCACCACTTTTTAAAACTCGGAGAAAGTTTCTCGGAAAAAATTGGTGGAGAGAGACAGAAAGAGAAAGATAGAGGAGGGAGAGAAGAGTTTGAAAATTGAAAAAAATTGTGTAAATATTTGTTCAGCCTCCCCCGAGAGAGTTTAGTTCGGAATCCCACTGGTTTAAATATATGTGTATGCTTCACGCGAGAAGCAGTACGTTGAGAGCGCATACGTATGATCAAAGCTTGGATTTTCTTCCTGCCATTCTGATTCCTCTTTGATGGGGTTCGTGTGAAGGGACGTGTTCCCCAATTTCAGTTGAGTTGTCAGAACGAATTGTGAAGGAATAGGCGGGACGCGGGGAAGTGGGGAAAGTAGAGGAAGGAGTGCAAATATTTTGCACAACTTTGTCCCTCCTCCTAGCCAGCCTGTGGATACAGCCGTGATCGATAATAGATCCCTTTTGCGCAGTTTACACTATACAGAGCACTGCGACTCTCACCGTTTGTCTCGAACTGGGGGAAATAATAATTGAAACGGCGCGGGGCGTAAGGGTATTAGAAATAGTCGTAGTATAATTGGGAAAATGTTCACTTACCGCCTCCGTGTGGATCGGGTGCGTGGCGAAATGGATCCCAGCGAATAAAGCACTTCTCTTGCTCGTTCTGGCAATGTCCAAGCACATTTTGACAAAAATAGCCGTCACGACTGCATGAATCGCGACGTTAAAGATGTGGAAGCCCATTGGCTCCAAATCGTGAATTAGCTTGTTCAACCTGAAAAGAATAATAGGCCCATTTAGCTCCATGACCGTCGGAGGGGGAAAGGATTCATCCATATACGTGTGAGTCTGCTGAGGGGAGGCAATAGGAACCGTCTTTGTGCATACTCCCATACCCTCCCATTCTCGACCCCATTAGCGGCACACATTAGGCCACTACTCGGCCCGCCCATAGCTTTCCCTTCCAACTCACACATGTACACACTCAGCGATTCCGAGTAACTTGGCAAGGGTTTTGGACGTTACAGAGGGTCGGTAGAGTGGCGGCGATTTACCAAACTTTTGGAGAAGCTTTCCGTGTTAGCAAGATGCAAAATCATGTGGTCAGTATAACTGGGGGTCAGCTAGGCACTCAAGCATCCCTTGAGTGACTTGAGTCCCGTGAGGAGAAAATTTCCAGGACTCCCTTCAGTACTGGCTGGAAATTACTGGTGAACGGAAATCTTGGATGGCCCGAAGCATATCGAGGCCCGCTCTTTACCGCAGCTCTTTCGGAGCGACTCAAGTTGAACTTGATGAGAACACAAAGAGGATAAGACGCAATGGATATTTTGACGGATCATAAAAAATTTAGCCGTTCTCGAACAAAGAGGCCCCAACAGCGTAGGGGCACGTATACACAAATTTACAGGTGGGATAGAGATGCAGTTTGGTTGGCATGGAAGGCTCCTTGAACAAACAGTAAACATGGTGAGTTGCTTTTGATTAGCATGGATAAGCTCCTCAGGCGACTTGGAGAAAGTTGAATTGAAAAATTATTTTAAAATCCTTTGACTACGAGAGGTACTCAAGAGGGTTCAAGCACCGTTCAAGTCCTGAGGAGCAGGGATGGGGAGGGGTACAGAAAGGAATATAAAATCTAGATGGGTTGCCCTCTTTTCTCCCGCTCTTCCCGACCCGGTTCCCCCTCTCGTCCTCCAAAAACCACGAAGAGGTAACATTTTCCAAAGTAGAAACGCGCAGTCCTACTCAGTGTCCTCCTATACTACCCATGTTACATACTATCAAAATATTATTCATGGGTAAGTAGCTATGAATCCAGGGGGTGAGCAGGGGCTGAAACTCCCCCTAGAAAATTCCTACGTCCGTTATTGAGGGCAAGGGTGTGTCTATGAGCTCCGGAGTAGGAAAGGGTATACATTTCTGTATGTGCCTCTCAGTTGCGTATTTACATGCAGATACATGTATCCCTTAGGTTTTTGTAGGTTCGAACGTTCATTTGGCTGTCGGGAGATTGAATTGAAGACAGATTTTGGAGGATGAGTAGAGGGAGGACGACGACGAGGATGCGTGAAGGTATTTTAGTTCCTCCGCTCCAGCGACCATCCTAAGTTTTCCACGCGGAACCCGTGGGTGGCTAGTAAGACAAGCAGGTTGTGGAGGAGGATGAGAAGAAAGGGGATTCAATGTGTTTGCAGCAGTAGTACTAGTATTTGTACGGCACACATAGTGAGAAACTCGCGTGAAAGACCTTTCTTATTTTGGCTGGGGCAGGAAAGAGAGAGAGAGAAATGTTGTGAGGATATCGTGTTGTCCGATAGTTTGGAATTGAATTTCATGGAGAAAGTTGGAAGGGAGAAAGTACTGTGAATTGAACGGGGATTTCTCCTCCACGCCGTAGTCTGCTTATCTCATACGGTGTGCAACTCATACTTGAGAGGACGAAACGCAGGAGAGCGAACGTGGGGCTCAAAGGCTCTACCCGTTACAGGCATGCATAAATGTCTCGGAGAATTTAGATTCTGGTAGACAATTTATGGGTAGACAGAAGTGAGAGAGAGAGGAAGAGGAAGATAAAGGGGAAGTCAGGAAATGTTGGCTTTCTCCACATGCCCACGCAAACAGAGGTTTACCCACGCACTACGATGCTAAAGTGTGCGGACACAGAGGCTCATACAGCAAACCCATTTACTCGGACGGACGGCGTACACAAGCAAAGCATAGTTCCAGAGACCACAGAAGGATAGAAGGGGGGGGTGAGTACAGTAGCCGACCGTATGTGAAGCCATGCATGGAGGATGCAGAGCGGGAAACAAAGGCTGGAATTCCGTCCCGTATGGACGCGGACAGATGGAAGGGAAGGCCCATGGGAGGGAATGATGCTTTGTGGAAGCGTTCACCTCTCTCTTCTACAGCAAGTGTTCAACCTCCCAGTTATTCTTTGATGTATGAAACTTTAATGATGATATTTTTGTTCTAGCTTCAAATTCTGGGTGCACGAACCCTGGGGTATTGTCTCATATTCAGTCATGTGCAAGACTCCAATGAAATTTTCATCTCTTTTCTCTAACAGACACTCTCCCCCACCACACACATGCCTCTTGGCCCTGCTTCTGTGTACCGGAATCATCAATACATGTTTATTCCCACTTTTCATAACTTTCTCCACTCGCCTCGTCCTCCCATCTTTCTTGTTCTCTTTCAAATCCCCTGGAGCTCCCACAGGCCATGAGTCGACAGGTGAACCTTGCTCTGAGTTAGTGAGTCCTAAAAATTTTTTGTTCTAGATTACAAAATCCTGCTTTTCCTACTGGGGATGTCTCGCAGATTTCCAAATGAAAGACTACTGTTACAAAACAAGTGGTCTATAAAAACTGTTTTTAATTACGGTAATACTTCTCCAAGGGATAAATGTGTGGATTAGGGCTTTCTCCATTACACAGTTCTCCACCCCGCAGAGACAGCACACAAGGACATAATTTTTTGAAACGCAGTGGCGGGTTGGATAGCTTGGAGTTGGGCCTGTTCTCTTCTGGAGATGAAGGAGAAAGTTGGAGTAATTGAACCCAAGTTTCAGATGTATGTGTTTGCGGAGGGGAGAACTCAATGCAGAAAGCTCCTGTCCGATACAAACCTTCTACCTCTGTCGCGGCCTTGTTTTCTTCCGTTAGAAGCGTTACCTGAACAATTCCCTCAACTTACAGCTCTCACACTATGTCCAGTGAGGGACGGGGCGGAGTGACTTGGGCAGGAACTTTGGTCAAAGACAGGCAGGTGCGCACGTCTCGACGGCCTGTCAAAAACATACTCTTTCCCCTCACTTCACTCTGGCCACAGTGCAGTAGTTGGACAGGATCTGCCAGTCTCACTACACTGTGTAATTATTTAGGAGCTGCCACTATCGCCACTACGTTCATTTGTAGGAATAAATTCAAACCGGTACTCATTCTGGAACTTTTCCCAGGATTTTCGTCGTAAAAAATTCAACTCTATCCGTATTCAGCTGTGTTTTACCTCTCAGACACTAATGCATAGTCATTTGGACATCTTGGCTCGAACTTGACACTCGTGAGTCCAATCTGTGTGACTTTCTTCGAGATACCTGAGTCATGGCCAATACTTTATGATTATGCAGTATCCTCATGAGAAGTTGATTCTGCTACATTGAGTGACCACTGTCAGCCGGGAAAGCTTGTTCAATTCCAGTCCTGTATCTTTGTTTAGCTCTGGCTCCTCATCCACTCGGATCAAATCTCTGTGTAAGCCCCCTCCGGCATCATCATCCCCACTTTCAGAGTAAAGTAGAATTCTGCAAGGCCCCGCCGTAACATTCTAAGGTATTGGGAGTAATAGGAGTCCTGAAATGGAGAAGAGCAGTCTTCTGAGCATAAATCCTCCTCATGCGTTCAACCCTGGTTGATAAGCGTATTCATTGTTTGCATACTGTCGAGTGGCATATTAACGATAGGAATATAGCAGTAGGTATGGAGGCGAGCAAATCCTGGACTCGCCTTTGTTTGAACGGGATAGAAAGTCCCGTTGTGGATCTGCATATTCTCAACTGCGGGGGTTATTCATGGGGTGAGCACATGCGTCTGGTATTTGTGCGGGTGTGAAATTAGTGACCAAAGGGTTTTAATCGCTTCCCGCAGTAATATTCCAGACGAACGACGAGCAGGAGGTGGACATGAATCTAGCGGGTTCAATTCCGTGTGGGACGTAGCTAATAAAAAATTCAAGTGGATTGTAATTAGTGGTACACAGGAGGTGGACTTGTACATGCATGTAGAGACTCATTCAAAACTGAGTTTATTCTCCACAAAATCTACGGGACCGTCTCCTCACCTAGCTATATTTTCACAAGTTATAGCTAGTAACTCGGGACGGGAGCGTGTTGGCTTACTTTTTGTTTCATAGAGAAATTCCTGCACGTTACAGGACGCCGCCGGGCCATTGTTCTAGGTACACCTCCCAGGCCAGTGCAAATGGGAGCGGAACTTTGCCTGCCCAAATTTTCTCAGCGGCAGGGTCTCATCACATATGGGGAGCTTCCATTTTTATTTCTGCTCCAATTAATTTGTACCACTATTGTTGTAGCGCAATTATGATGCGATAAGAGGATTTACTACTCGAGCTAACTGTACAAGAATGAGTGGGATATGGCTCTTCCACCAGCTCCTGATCATCATTAATTCCGGGGGAAAACACTGGAAGGGAGACTCCTATACTTACACACATGGAGATCTCTCTTATTCAGCTTCCCCGGCTTTTCGTCCTCCTAATAGTCCCACTTCCCCTCCGCTTACTACCACTACTACTGCTAATACTACTCCCACTCCAACTATCTATGTCCTGGTTGTGAGCACACTTGAGCATACTCATCATTTCCTGGGGAGTACGTATATAGCCTTCAAAATGTGGAATGGGGAACAAAGGGCACAATAAAAACCAAGGCTCCCACAAGCTCACGGCCATCATGACCTGAGCCTCATTTTAAAGATTCCATAAAATGTGAGAACGGAGAGCCACGAACGATCTTGCTCCTCATTACAGCGAAAAGCCCCTAAATTTCTCCACACATACGGACACACACAACCACCCACGCACACTTACACACGCCATCCACATGGCTTCTAATCTTTTCCACAGAGCTGAAATCACCACATTAATTCTACGCGGATATTTTTCATAATTATCGCCGGGAGAGGCCTTAATGCACACTTCTAACAACTGTGAACATACACGCGTGTGGAGAAAGGGGGGAGAAGGACGTGACAGAAGCCTGATAAAATTGGGGGATCACCCTATTTGTTCTCTTCTTTCCCTCTCTCTTCCCCTTCTTTAGAAAGGGACGGATGGATCTTTGTCTGATCTAACGACAGAGTCAGCCGGCAGCTCAGTCAGTTCCCTACCAACAAAAAAATCCCCAGGCCGTCGACTTGAAGAATGAGTTTCTGGACACAGAAGGATACCTCGTAATGAAGGAGCGTGTGTTCCACCCCATACACAGGCACATTAGCATTCTCGAGGCAAGCGGGAGCAGTGATATTTGTGTATTAGTGAAAAAAGGACGTGGGCCGTTCATATAGGACCACTATTAGCACTAGGACCATATATTTTCCATATGCGGGGCCTACATGTGGCCGTATCCCATCTCGCTGGAAGGGAAGGGGGAGCGTAATGAATGGATAGCTTCCAGGGTAAGGGAGAGACGAATCAGATTTCCGTACTCGTTCCCACAACTTCAAATAAGAGATATCTGGCAAGGAATGCTGCAAGGTATATGCTTCATTAGGTAGGCCGCGCAGGTCCATTTCATACTATTCCACTACATTGAGGAAGTGTAGCTAAGGTCATACACACACATGATCACACTCAAGGAAAAGAAATGAGGTTCCGACGTGTTGCTCCAACTCATAAAATACATATTAAGTAGGTTAGGTGGGGGAGGTGGAGGTATACCGGCGTTCTATGTCAATTCAATACCAAAGTAATAATGTATATTTTGACACCTATGATGAGATGGAATGAGGGATACGATGGCTCCCTATACGCAAAAATAGCTAGGCTACAGACCCCGCCCTCCCCCACGGACTGTTTCACAAGCAGATGGATGATTTGAGGGATGGCGGCAGAGGATGGGAAGGAGGTGGGGAAGAGAGAAGATTGGAGAAAAAGGAGAAGGAAGAAATATAGAATACTGGGAAAAGGATGCGGGAAGATATGAAAGGGGAAAGTAGTTGCAGTAGTAGTGGTGGTGAGATAGGGGAGGGAGAAGAAGAAAAGGAAGAAGAGGAAAGTCTAGGAAGAGGCAAATTGGTTGCCGAGAGAAAGTCGAAGAAACGTGACCTAAAGGATGGGATCACGGCCCACTCTATGCACATCCATATATACATCTCGGACTTTCTCCATCTCTCCAGAGGAGAAAGCCTAAAAGTAACGTCAGCGGAGACATAAGCCTCAACTTTCACCATGTAGTAACATCCTCACTTTCACCCATATCCGCCACCATACACCAGCCCGGAGGGGTGGGAGTCTAGTGTGTATGTGACAGTCCTCTCCTCACGGCTCTCCCAATGGTCCAGTCGTATTTCCAGGGTCAATAGCATTGCGGAAATGGTGGCACTGGCAGCTGTACTTGTACATGAATGGATCCTTGAGTTTCCCTCCCCGCAGACGAGGCTGTCGAAATTCGCATTTGTGTATGTCTTTCTGTTTGGGTCGTGCGCTTTTGCGTACGTTGTGTGCGCATGATGTGTCATTGCGTGGTGTGTCTATGCATGTGCATGTTTCTGCGTTGCGTATCTTCACTTGTGCTGGAGTTTTGTATTTGTGCCACCATTATGTCCTTGTTTGTGCGTGCGTTATGCTTGTTTGCTTGTATGTACGATTTGACTTATTGAATATGTTCAGGAATCTCTCCGGTTACATGGAATTTAGACTTATAGTTCAAAATGGAAGATAAGCTTACAAGGATCTTAAAACGGACTAGCTGACCGGAAGTTGGAAAATCTGGTTGATATAACAGAGTGGCGACTCGTGTGTCTGCGACGCACTTAGAAGGACATGCTGTTTGACTCATCATGCATCGGATCATGGAGGTCTTTAAGGTGCATGCGGACTTAGCATTTAGCTGCAGACAAGTAGTTATCAAGAGCCGTATTCAAACTTTAGGAACCGATGATTGAGAAGCGCTGAGATATAATAAATAAACCGAAAAATTACTTACAACGATGAGCAAGTAAATTTTATTCCTTAGCAAAACGAACTTTACAATTCTCATAATATGTACTGGAATGCGCGGATGTTTTGCGCGATGATTCTAATGCAAAAGTTATTGTATCTACAGTATGTCCACTCTCATTCTCATCACTTCTCTAATAAATCCCGTCCACATTACTCCAGAGGATTCAAGTGGACGACTGGGCGGGAAAGAAAACAGAGCTCGGGAGAAAAATGGAGTGACATTTCTCCTGCAGCAATTAGCGCACTCTTCAAAGGTTGAGAAAAGGGACAGAAAGTGAACGTAAAAGAAGGAAAAGGGATATAGAGTCGAAGAGAAAAGAGCTTAAATTAAGGTCATTGTAACTCCTGGACCCGAAGCTCTTCATCTCCCTTGTTTCTGCCGAAGAGTAAAAGTGGAATGAGGCTTGGACAAAAGAGTGTCTTTACATTTTCTCCTCCCCTCCCTTACTCTTACTCATCTGCCCTCCTCTTGGTCCGCTCTTCATTGTTTTGAAGGACTAATTCCTCATTGTCCCTTTCAATCCTCTCCATTCCCGTCACTCCGATGAGACAATTCAATCTTTCACCTGGTCTGCCTGAAATGGGAGATGTAATCGTGGACCTTTCCTTCCAAAATTCAGAGATTTAACCAACCCGAAGTTTCTATACAGCGGGCCCAACCTCTTCCCTAAATGCCCGAATTCGGACGCTTTCACTCTTTACTCCTTATTTGGGATTTTTAGAATATCGAAGGAATACATTGTGGACATTTATGGTTTGGAAATATCCCCTTGGGTTCAACTATTGCGGATTATTGTGGGTCTTTCGGTGGTGCGGTGATGCTCACACCACTGGAGGAGTAGAGTGTCCATATAGAAGGGTAAATAGAGTGTAAGGGTGTGGTTTTCCTAATGTGAAGCTGGCAATGTTTGTAGTTTGTGTATGTGTGAGCTCGCTCGCATATGTACGTGTGTGATGAGATGGGCCACTGAACTGCGCTTCTCCATGTTTGCCAGTATGGTGGATTGTGTGCTGAGACGGTACCCTAGTGGTGGTGTGTGTTTACCGATACGAAGGTGATGAGGACTCGTGAATGTGGAAGTTGTGTGTGGAGACCCGAGAGTACTGGTTTGGAGAGAGTTTCGGGTAGTGGATGATGCAGGGCACGTAGGCGGGGATGATGTGTTCCCCTCATGGAGGTTGAGCGGGCAGCGGTAGTGGATAAAGTTGGATGATGACGGAGTAAATCGGGCCGAGCTGAGCCCCCTTCCCAATTTGAGTCACTCTCCAAATTCATACTCTCTCAGATAAGAATCTCTCCGCCACTCGCTCACTTCGTTCAAGCTCATATATTCAAGGTGTTCCTCGAACACCTGACTCAAATTCCGGACGCTCATTATAAGTATGAGCGAACAGGATGACGACTGGGTGACCGGGACTGGGAAATACTTCCGGATGACTCATCATTAAGGGGGATTTTGTCACTTCCATCCGCGGTAATAAACTATAGGAAGAGCTGTACAGTACTTCCCAGCCTAGCTCCACCCGATCATGATCTCATGACTTCCCAGCGTTCCCGGCTCGAGTAGCGTTTTTACCACGCTCATTTTAATTGGAGTGGGATAAGTATCCGGTGAAAAGTTTGATGGGCGGAGAGCATGTTATGCATGAGTGATTATGTGGGAGCTTGTGCTAATATATTTATGCCTATGTGTATGAGCGTGTGTCCAACCGAAGAAACTGACTGAGGCCAATGACAACTTTCCGTGTCCGGCCACGGGTCCACATCGTTCTCATGGTTTTTCAATTGGGCAAGCCGGCCCTATGCCAATAATAGCCAGAACCGAGCCAAATTTCCTTCCGTGGGCTTTCATTTGAGAAACTTGCGTGGATGGCGGCCTCACTCTTTCTCTCTACTACTGACCGCAATGAATACGTTGGGTGCATGTGGGAAACTTCTTCCACTCTACTTCCTATCCATGGTCCTACGGCTAAAAAAAGGTCCTGCACCCGCCAATTCTCAACAAAGAGGAAGAGGAAGAAAGCGGAAAACTAAATGACCTCCAAAGCAAGAGTTTTGAACTGATGAAAGAGGCAGCATTCAAATTCTGTTTCCGAAGTAGATATGGTTTATTGTTCAATTGTGGGTTGTATACACGTGTTAGAATACCAATTATTTTTCTGGAGTCAGGAGCCAAAATACACACGCGAGATCCCTGGTCCATCCTTGTATAATCCTCCACTAATTCCGCAAAGGATTGCACCTTCAAAGATGGATTTAATGACGAATGTGTTCTCAGATAACATCATTCCACTGGGAGCCTTAAGCCCCAATGGATAATTAATTAATATAATAATGGATAATAATTAATACAACTTCAGTTCACTTTGTGAGCACAGAGAAAAAAGTTTGGCATCCACATGGATGAGTAGGACCTTTCCCTCCCACACTTTCCCGGAAGTGTGGAGTGGAATCTAGCTATAGCTGGCTAATAACAATAGTTGGAAACTGACAGCAGCGGTGAAAATGGAAGGGATTCATCCAGATCCTAGTCTCTTTTTTGGGTAGCGACAAGTTGGAAAAGCCCATTAGGCTTATTCTGGAGAGGGGAAGAGTACGGGTACACATGGAGCCGTTCACTAGCCTTCTAATTACTAGACTGCGGGGCAGGACATGGAATGAAGCCGAGGTTGACGAGAACCGCAGGCGTACGTTCACTTCACGTATACCTTCCAATCTATCCTTTCTGTTGATGTTGTCGGTTGTCGTCGCCGTTTTTGTTGTTATTATGAACCAAGTCCACACTTGCCACCGCTCCTCATCTCATATGAACACCGCTTTTGTGGCTGTATTGCCTCACACTACTGTGAGAATTCCGGAGTCGGCGGCACGGATTACTGGATCGCACAGATGTGGGAGGAATGAGGAGATGTTCGTCTGCAAAACATGTCATTGCTTTATTTTGGGAGGAAAGTTTAGCCCTTTGGCTCAACTCAAGCCCCTGCCCTAGCAATGGGAAGAACGGAAGGAAAGCGGGAGACATTTGCACACACACACACGGGTCCAGTTGAAACGGCACTCACGCCTAATGCAGGCATTCCCAATAATATCAGGAGACTCGATTCCGGCTGTCGCACGAGGATACTAGGAACGCAGACGGATGGCTGTCAAATCGGAGGGGATCTCACACTCCCATACACATATGTACGGAGGGGATCTAATGACGCTCGGATCGGTTTCCGCAGTTTTATCGCCCTCCACACACCAGCTAACTCCCGAATCTCTTTCTCTCTCGCTCCACACACGCATACAAGCACAAACTCATGGAAGAGGGAGTTACAGAGCAGCCGTCTGGTTGGAATTTCTCTCTCTAATCCACTCGCTTATTTTACAGCTCACTACAGTCGGGTGGAATCAGTTTGGGAGGTGGGGAGGATAGCCGGTGAGTACGTACTTCCTTTGGTGGGCCTCTATCTGCCACTATACAAATATCAATACGTATCTCCCATGATCTCCTACATAACCGTCATTTATCCTCGTAGCGAGAAAAAGTGAAACCTGGATATTAATGTGCACCGCCCTGCGTCCCTCTGCACATCTCGCACACTTGAACTTTCTTCGCTTTTCTTTCCCCTCTAGACGCTCTCCGTTCAGAGTCCCCACAGCTTTGGGGTCCTCTCACAAGTTCCCGCGTCCCCACCCTCACATGCCATTAAGAGGTCCCTTAATTGTGATCCCTGTAAGCAGGCGAGAAGATTTAATGACCTCTGTACAAATCTTTCCTCAACTTTCCCCAGAATCTTATTGGAGAGACCATGTATTTGGCGGGGTCTTTCGTAGGGAGAGGAGAAAGTAGTGAAAGAAATGGACTTATTTAGTGATACATGTTAAAATCTCTGGGAGGTGGACCTGGTTAGCTGGGTAGTGGTGATGACTGAGATAGGACGGGGGAACTGACCGCACACGCAGAGGACCAAACAAGCGGAGGTGGTCCCACGCATGGAACCGCCCATTCCTCACCAAGCCTCCAAGGTTCTAATCACTGCAGAGCGGGGAAAGTCATTCATCATCCCCGTGACACATCTCTCAAAAACCGGAGGAAATCCATCTGGTTGAAAGTGTACACGATATAAACAATAGGCTGTCTCGATGCATCCCCGAAATCCAGATGGAAGAGGGTGTTATAAATGTCAACTGCTGTCAGCCCGCCGTGATTCCTGTCAAGGAGACGCCTCGAGTCTCATGCAATCATGGCCGTCACTCCATCACCCCGAAGATCCACTGCCGCCCCCATCCATGGGATTTTTCATTCCAGAAAAATATTCGTTTTCTTTCGCGCCTTTGAAAGAAAAATGCGCTGGGCTGTACACTCGCACCACCGAACTTAAATGGTGTTTAAGAACGTGAAATATACTTAGGATGAATGGGGACTCAAACTGGAATAATACTCTGTGAAAGAATTTGGAACCCATACCCCCAGATTCGGGATTAACTGGCATTGTTCTCCTTTCATTAAACTCTTCAGTAATGAGCCATACAATTTACAGCACACAATCCAGCCCTATATTGAATCTTTTGAGCTCACCTACCATACCATACCAACTCTCCCTGTCACTTCTCACAACGCTCCAAAATATAGGTTTGAATACTCAATTACAATGAGGAATTAGCTGCCGTACCACCTAGGAGTTCCGCCAGATTTCAAAACTTACCCTACACCACGTCCTGTGTCTGTGCCATCTGGTATAAAAACGAGCAAAATGTAGACCCGAGCGAGATTTTTCCTGGACATTTTGTAAACCCAATTGAAATGTTCATTTAGTGGATATGAACGGTGAACTTCTGCCACAACGGCTCAAGCCTTGACTGACAAAGGAACTTTTTTATATGCCACCAAAGCACAAATCAATGATCATGCGCGTTCAGGAGGTCCTCCAGAGAGATTAACTATGGCA
>WJFA01002517.1:0-15639 GCA_009870155.1 Pseudobourletiella spinata | reverse complement strand
CCATGTTAATTTTCCCAGAATCAGTTTTGATGAAATTTCAAAGTTGATTTTTTCTGGAAGTAGACGTTTGTTGGGCGAAAGGGTTTAGGTCCAGCACATGCTAGGGGAGGGTCACAAGTGCTATTAATCCCGACCTCCTGAGTCGATCCGTTGCGTTTTGTAGACACTGCACTGACCCGCTGTAGCTGGATTCATAAAATAAAGTACATAAATTTAAGCATTTGAATAAAGTTTTAGCCTAATTGCTCCGGAAACGAGAAAATTGTTATAGCCCAAAACTGACAGAGCACGAAATTGAAATTAAACTGACTATTGAAATTGACAACATTTAACTTCATTCAAACATTTCAGCTTCAATTTTCAATTCAATTCCTTCACGTCATGTCGTGTCCTACATGTGACGTGAAATGTCCTGCGGAACGGCCAATGCCGGCTCGGCGTTACCTATAAGGGCAAACTTCACATTCGGTCAAAAATTCGCGACAGGAGCGTCATAATTTAGCAACCGCACATTGGGCACGCAGTACTGTATTTTAGCCTGTCTCAATTCCCAATAAGGCGACAAAGACGAATGGCCGAGACGCTTTGAAGCAAAAACTGATAGAAGATATAGGACCCTGCGGTTCTGACTGTGTAGCAATCAACAGCTAAATTGCTCTTTTTGTCAAAAATTTATTGATCATTTTGTTCTGAAACGAAATATGACTGTTGGGTATAGTGATAAAGTAGCCACGTGTAGAGGTCATGGAAACTTCTGGAAAATGTTGTTCAAGTAAGTCACATTTCTTCTACATATCCCAGCGCTTTTTGACGAGCTAACAAAGGATGCTATGCAAATCCCGGGCGGTATTTTCCGACTGAAATTATGACAATTATGACAATAACTATGACGGGATCCGGACAACTGAACCGACGGACCACTCAACCAGGCCAAAAATGCATGGGTCGGACCGTTGAACCTCCTGGGGTGGAGAACTGAACCTCAAGGGGCGGACGATTGAACCTCCATGCAACATCATTATTCATGTAGCATATGCTAACGCTGTCTTTCGCCCAACTAATGCCTAATTGAAAATATATTCGACATTAAAATTTTAACCAACTTCGATTCTAGGAACTTGAACATGGGAATTCCCATAAGGATTTTATCATCCCCTTTGGTGTATTGCAAAATTTTCCAATCCTGAGTTAGCGTTAGCACATTGTACATTTGAGTAATGATTTTTTCATGACGGTTCATTCGTCCGCCCCTGGAGGTTCAATCGTCCGCCCCAAGGTTGAGGTGTCCGACTACTGCTGGTTGAGCGGTCCGCCTGTTCAGTTGTCCTAAACCCAATTATGATATCCTCTTGCAGGTGGAAGGGTAGCATTTACAAAGTGGTATGGCTGGAAATGATTGTGTATATGATCCTCTACTATATTATCAACACTGTCTACCGCATCATAATTTCGAAGGACTGTGAGAAGAAAAAGTATGTTTCAGTGAAAAGTGTTTGATGTTTGATCCCTATAAAACTGAAACTGAACACAGGCCATGATTTCTAAAAGTAATTAATTCGAACTGTTCCGCAGACTGTTTATTCAGCTCGTCCGATACTGTGATCAATCAGCGGGCGTGATTCCGCTGTCGTTCATTCTGAGTTTCTACGTAGGGATCGTTGTCGATCGATGGTGGAAACAATGGATGGGTAATGAGTATCATGGTTACAAACATACTTCTCTGTCCGTATATTACAAAAAGTTCTGCAAGGCATACAATTAATCCCTCAGATCTACCATGGCCGGACACGGTGGCATTGTCTGTTGCCTCTACAGTTTCAGGGAGAGTGAGTATTAACGAATTAGTTTTAAGTCGGTTGTACAGATTGTCCCAAAATGGGAGGACACATTTTGCTTTCCCTCTAGCGCCCAAACGCCTCCACCTATCAATGATTTTGGTAGCAGTCGAAAGCTGAGGCTTTGAGAATTTCTAGGGTTTCACACTGATCTAAATCCTGCAACTAGTTCAGGAAACATGGGATGTGGGTAAAGCCACATTGTAATTTGGCATTATCTGAAGGAGGAACTTTCGCGTTCATAACTCCTATAAAAACTCCACCAAATCCTAAAAAGATGCTCAGAGATATGTGCAACAGCGAGGTTTGAAAGGGTATTCTAAGGCCATGTTGATCCGTATTCACCGTTTTCGTTGGTGCCTGTACCAAATCAACGTTGTGGTGGGTGTGTGTAACTCCAGGATCCGAACAGTACAATCTTTAACTTTGTACATTTCTGCGGCACACATTACTGTCATCGTTCGCAACGTTCAACCTTTATCCACCTACATGATCCTTAGCTCTGATGACGTTAGGTTCGGTAACCCAGCATGTTTCATTCCGCTAGAGGGTCCCTACGTTTGAGGTCAACTAATGCAAGCGGAGCCGCTGCCAGATCCATATAAGGATTTTCCAGTTTTGGTTTTCCTTTATGTGGAAGTATACTCGTGGGAATCCGCATCAACATTTGAATCTGCATACCTTCGGCTTCAGAATTTATCAAGTATACTTCCGAATCAGCTTCGGATATAGTGTTGCTGCAAATCAATTCAAATGATTTGGAATTGATTTGGATTTGCCTCAAACCCAAATCAAATCACTGGTGCAAATTGTGATTTGAAAACCAAATCAAAAGCAAATAAAATGAGTCAGATCTTAAAATTTTTATTTGAAATTCAAATGAAATCAAAATTTTCTGTTCAAATCACTTTGGTAACCAATGCGTTAAATAACAATGGGAAGCCAAGATAAATTCATGGGAGCTATTTGTAACACGGTATTATCATCCGACTGCTTCGGGGCCGCCCATAATTATCGGTTAGGGTAACCCTCCTGTTCAGAAATTATTGGACAGATATAAAAAAGCATGAAACCAAACAAATCCTTAAAGCCTCAGTTTTGGATTGCTACACCAAATTCATTGAAGTAGGTTGTGGTGTTTGTATTTGGGGAAAACAAATACGATCAATCATTTTCGGATTAACCTGTTACATTATATGCCATGACGCTCATTCCGTGGGTCGGTGAGAATTTATTAGTGTTTTCCTTATGAAAAAACCAGGATGATAGAGCGCGGTTGATTCGGCGTACAATTGTGCGATACACTAACCTTGCCTTTGTAATGACCCTTTGTCTAATTAGTACAGCTGGGAAGTTCCGTTTTCCGTCGCTTACTCACTTGGTGACTGCAGGTAGTCAAAACTTATAGTGTTGTTGGCAACTTATCTTACATAACTTGTTAAATGACTTTGATTAGTAAACTATATCAATACTGGCAGGGTTTATGCAAGAGCACGAAAAAGATATCGTTGATGAAATGAACTTGGCAACGAATCACCCGAAGTATTGGGTCCCTATTGTGTGGTAGGAATGCTCATGTAACGAAAATTACCATAAAAATTATTAGTTGTAATAGTTATTGTTTGAAGGGCCGGAAGTATATGTCGAAGAGCACGGAAGGAGGGTAAAGTTCGGGATGATATCAGTTTAAACACGCTTATAAATGCACTTAATCGGTTCAGGAGAGGTTGCCAGCAGATGCTGAATTACGACTGGGTCAATATTCCACTGGTGTACACGCAGGTATTTTGTCCAGTTCAGGGTTTATGCGCCGTGCGTAATGACAGCTGTTTTGTAGGCAGTCACAATGGCAGTGTACCTCTATTTTCTGGCTACATTGATAGGAAAACAAGTAACTATCATATCTGACTCCAGTTCGGACGAAACAGTCGACCTATACTTGCCATTCTTCAGTTTCTGTGAGGTACGAAAAACAAACTCAAGAAATTAAGAATACGCTAAGCTAATCGAGCGTCTATAGAAGCTTATGACGAAATAATGAGGAATTTTAATCACAGTTTTTCTTTTACGTCGGCTGGCTTAAAGTAGCCGAATGTCTTATTAACCCCTACGGATTAGACGACGATGACTTCGAAGTGAACTGGATCATCGACCGAGATTTCACAGTGTCTTATATCATTGTGGATGACATGCACGACGAGCATCCCAATCTTTTAAAGGATCAATATTGGGTGCACCACCTACTTAATTTCCTATTGGTGTCCAGTTATGTAATGTCTAAAAGTATAATACACGTAAAAATTCAAATGTTTCGACAGGATGAAAAAGTGCCTTTCGATCTGCCGTACACGGAATCCACAGTTAAATACAAGTCGACAGAAAACCAAATGGGATCAACTAAGTACGTAGATGTACCACCAGAGAAGGCTGAATTTGTGAAGCACTTCGTTGAACCGGATGACAAGAAAAGTTTGAAGGTATATGAGTATGAGCAGCATTTTGACAATCAAATACTGCGTTTCTCCTAATTTCTTCACCTCTAATTATTATAGAGTATGAGCCATACGGCATTCATGAAAGGAAAAGATCCAAGCGGAGAATCAGTAAGGACTGGGTTTCCGAAGTTTTCGGGTTCTAGCGCCGGAGGTCATGGACACCATGTACATTGTACGACTAGAGACATTTCGGAACACTGATGCTATAAAATCTATTGCTCTGACAACTTCATTGTTTTGTATGTTGAAACATTGGCTTTGTGTAGCAAACATTGGAGCAATTGGATCTTCACACACGAAACCTCCTGTATGATATGCTGAACTTGCTATTAGTTATTGTTTGTATTTACTTGTATTCATTACGTACAATATCATGATGTAATCTGACTGCTACTGTTTTCCAGAGTTTAACCACCTCAGACGACAAAGATGACTCCGACGATTCAGATTCGAGCCAGCCTGGAGTAGTCCGTGCTGCAAGTAATATCAGTAGCATTTATAGATTTTAGATGGTAGACTATAGATTTTCTGCCCTTCAGTTGTGATTTGAGAGGTCAATATTACCCTTGAGGAGACAGCAAATGACTCTTACTCATTGACTTGGAGTCAAACGGTGGTGCAGCAGGCGTGTGCCTTGCTGTCTTCTGTATCGGCCGTCAGCCAGCCCGAGCTAGGGCGTGCCTTTCGCTACCAAAGCCGGTAGCGGTAGCGATAGCGATTGAAGTTGCTGGTAGTTCCGCTACCCAAAGCTAGGTAGCGAAAAAGTAGCGGTAGTGAATTGGCTGTAGCGGTTTTTAGATCATTCAGGCGGAAAAACTCAGTTATTGGAAGTCAAATCATGTTAATGGTTATTAATTCGTAGTTAAAAGTCGTAGTATACATTCAATTAGTTTTTAATTAACTGAAGCATCATTTGATCATCAGCAAGACCATGGCAGGTTATGCAATCTATTATGCGGAAAGATCATAATGTTGCACCTCATATTTCAAAAATATTTATGTTTGGGAAAATAATTCAAAAAAACCAAAAAATAGAATTGTTTGAATAATTGATTCAGTCATGATGAATATGTCAAATGACTAATATTTGAAGCAGAATCAACTTTCGTCTAAAGAAATTTTTAGAAAACTGTACTTTAAAATAAAATTGATTTTTGAAATTTTGGAGTTTTTCATATTAATTACCCAAATATTGAAATTTTAAGAAGATAAGGCGCAGAATGATGATTTTTCGGCATAACAGGTCATAAACTAGCAGTAGCATTACTTCTTTACCATTTTTTATTTGGTTTGTACATTGTGAATTTTTGGAGGATCCTTGGGAGCATTAAAATTCCCATGTGAAATTTCCCACAAATAATACGGTGAAATCTAAAATTTGAATATTTTGGAAATTAAGCATTCGTTGGACGAAAGCCTTTATGGTCAATATATCCTAGGGTTGGGTAACCCCGCTTGGGTTGTATGTTGTGTTAGCCCCGAGACGGTTCGACTTATGTACCTACCTTGCCTTCCTTTTGAGAAGGAAAACCCAGCTTAGTGTCCGGAAATTCAATTCGAACAGCATCCCGAGTATACGATTTTAAAAATTCGCTATCGGCGTAGGTAGCGGTAGCTAATTTATTTTGCTACCAGAATTTTGGTAGCGAATAGCGATTTACTCGCTACCGCTACCGCTACTGTAGCGAAAATAGCGTAGAGAAAGTCACGGCCGAGCCCATCGAGCCAGGTTTGGGCACAAAATATTTAGTTTGGAGGTGGGTGGGGCCGATTAGAGAATTTGAAGAAGTTACGGGCGGGCTCAAAAGCCCGGAAGAAGGAATAAAAACGGACGGGCTCCTTCAAATAATCCTACAAGAGGGTGGAAGAATCTCTTCGCGACCCTTTCCAGCTCATATTTATCCATGGTGTCAAATAGCCAAATTTTATATGGTCGTGTTAGAATGCTTGGTCAGTCAGGTCAACTGTTAGGTCAATTTTATGGCCTAACCAACATGAACATTGGAAAACCAAGGGAGAAGTTGGAAGGACCGGAAGGGAACTCTGTTGGATTTGCAGCCCACGGGGGTTCGGAAATGGACTTTGTGGGTGGCGGGGCCCACGGAGGCCCGCTAGGGGACTCTATGGGCATGGGAGTTGGAATCCCACAAAGGCCCGTGGTCGCAACTCCCAAAGAGTCCCCTTCCGAGCCTCTGTGGGTCGCAACTCCCACAGAGGCCCCTCCTTGGGGTCAGCCATCCGGCTCCACCCGGAGGAGTTTCGACTGGCCCGTTCCAATGCAGAAAAGCACAAGGAGTCGGTGGATTTACCCTTTGTAGTGGTGGTACCACGGCTTCCCCACACGCTCACGGGTCAACCCAAACCCACCCTTCCCCAGGGCTTGACCGTAGTCTCACGGTTGTACCCAACACTTACCACAGGGCTTCCCCGCACGCTCACGGGTTCGTCCCAGCCCTATCCAGAACCCGTGGGGTTCCCTGGGCCCTTCGCCGGATTCCCCTAAGGACCTCCGCCAGAGTTCTCCTTCCTCTCTGGAGACCAGAGAAGGACTGAGTAGTCCTGCATGGAGTACGCGCTTTTACAGCGTCGGGTAGGGACCCCATGTGTTCTTTCTTTTGGCAATTTCTTTGGTTCTAGCCATCCGATTTTAGTGGGAGTGGTACCAAATGTTAGCTAGAAGTGGTGGTAATCGGTTGGTTTATTGTGTGCTGTGACTGAACTAGGGACCTCTACGGTCTCAAAGGAAAACCTCACGTTGTTTATATAGTTACGTTAGTCTTAAAATTCATAATAATCACTGTTATTATATTATGGTTAAATCTGGCAATATGTTCAGAAGTTCAAAGTTCCGAGAAAGCCGAGGGTTTCACAGTTATGCACATTCATTCGTTTACACGAAGCGTAGCGTTATGGCCATACTGAGTAATATGGTGGATGTTACGAAGGATTCTGTGATAGCCACCCTTAACTGTCGCAGCCCAAATTAATTCAAGGATGTATTAAAAGGAGGCAAATCAATTTTAATCAACGCGTCCACATGTGCTGAAAATTTTAGAGTCGGCGATTGTTTATGTTCGTTGCCGTCAAGACGAGGTTTTCCGTGGTTCTAAACATTTTATCAGCACTGCCTTACATAGTTACAAGTTCCTTATTCGCAAAAAGCTTTTAGAAATACCTTTAAATGAGTTAATCGCATGCTTTATTTGTATTTTAGAGGCAGATCGGAAAAGATTCCGTAAAGGAAAGGAAGGTGGGACTGCAAGTGTGGAGGACAACAGCTTGAAGGCTCTAATGGAAAAGGAAGATGTTATATACAGTAAGACTTTCTGAACCGAACTGTCAGCGCGATAATCATAGAGGAAAACCCCAAATTTTCTCGGGGGGGGGGGCGTTAGTCTTCCAGGGCAAATTCAAGGGGGGGTGCCCAAATTTGAGCGCCCGAACCAAACTCAAAATAAATTCTCGGGGGGGGGGGTCTGTGGTATGCGACGGAACTAGCGGTTTTCCTCTATGGCGATAATAACGACAATATAGGCTTTTCAGATGAACGGTGATGATAATCATTTATATTTCAGAGCCTTCGGAGGATGAAAACTAGTAATACACATACCGGATGAATAGTTTTCCGGGTTGCTGAAATTTTCAGTTGCGGATTTACTAACCTTATTATTGCAATTGTAATAGTATTACAGCTACGCACAGTGCAAGGTAACACAATGGAACCATAGTAAACACTTCATATTCGCCTCTGCTGTGCTTTGTTGCCAGTCGCCACCAAGTCGTATATGAAGAGTAGCTCCGATTTCGGAGCTTCCTGTCAAGATTTGTTGTAGGCTGCAGTGACAATGCGGTAACTTATGTACAGTCACAAAGCTCGTTAATAAAACGAACATATTATTAAAACGCGCGTGGTACCAACCGAAATTCCAAAGCCTTAGCTAGCTATCTACATTGAGGTATTTGAGCAGTAGAGAAAAAACAAATTTGAGATATAGTTCTGGAACACCCTGTAGATGTAATCACTACGTCACTAACTTAATCGCTGTATCTAATGCCTTTTAATGAAACAGTTGATTATGCGTTACTTGCATCTGCGTGTTTCAATAATAAAGTGTCAGTTTCCGCTGGATGAATTGTACCTTTGCCTACATTTGGCTCTTGGGAAGGCCATAGCATTGTCCGTATCTGAAATGTAGGTTATACTTTAGCTGAGTCGGTCGAAACCCTTCCGTATGAATCCGGTGAAAACGATGCCCATCATCTCCTAATGTGCTTAAGCTTTGTGGGAGAGGATGCGGAAGCATTTCGTCATCGGTTCCCGCCTTTTCGAATAGTTCATCTCCTGAAAGCAGGGCTATTTTATCACAATGCCCTCTCCAGTACAGAGGTAACAAAAATTTGTTATAACTACGAAAATAATTTTCAGGCTTAGTTTTACCGGGCAAGCAGAGGATGAAGCCATCATCTGTGGCGAAGTAGTGAGCGCAGTACTGTTCTATCCCAAATTTTCTACGTAAAGTTATTAAAGCTCCTAATTCCGTTATTACTGTCACATTTTTCAGACGCATGAGCTCATAAAACTGGGGTGTAGGTAGAAAAATATCACCATTGAAATGGCTGTCAATGGCACTCCGGGCGGATACCCACTGAAAGAATATTCCCACTATCAGTTGCTAAACTGCTCAGTGGCTAGTACAGACACGTGATCTCCAGCTGAAACCAACCGATTGTCAGTTTCTGACCAATATCACCAGGTAAAACTGCGCGCCTACGAAACCGGAATCGTGAATAACTCATTTGATATTACAGTTTCATCTGATGTAGGCTGTTACTGGCCGGTGTTGCTGATAGGAGCAAGAAATTATCAAGAGCAGCGACTGATGGAAAGTGGTTGGTTTCAGCCAAGGCACTAATACTTGTAGTACGCCTAGGCACAAATTTCTCTAACATTTGTAGATACATGGTTTTGCTTTCACCTTAGCATATTCGACTTCTGTGGGGTCCGTATTAACGGCAACTGGTTGGGGAAGTACAGCGATGTAAAATATAGTGTCAAATCGAGGTTGAAAAAATCTGCAATGTATAAAACGAATATTTTGGCCAAGAATTTTTAGAATAACTGCGAATTCGAACCGGCCAGACCATAAGGCTTACGTAGGTGTCGCCCAGTTATTCCATTCTTGCAGCAACCATAAGTCCGGGATGCACGAAAAGTGCTCGCAAAGGGTTAAAAATTGATGAGGGTCTCCTCGAACTCTTAGCTGCCAATTTTCCATCTCTTTCCTATAGGTTATGAGTTCGTGTCTTAACGAACTATCTGATCTCTTGCACAGCAGGATCCCACATTCTTCAAAGGTCTCCCGAATAGCCGTTATTCGAAGCGCCACCTTGTCTGGAAGCTGTGAAGTATCTTCCCACTTTCTTGCGTAAATAGGAGGGCAGTGAGCTGACGGGTGAAATAACTCAACTCCCAAAAGATTGATGCCATGTGCCTGGAATAAATCCCGCCACTGGGAAGAATAATCAGCTGCAGATGCAGTTCCCCCCGGGAAACACACGGTACCGGCTAGCGTAGGGTGGTTCTCTGACCTCTGTGTTATCAGGTACTCGATGGTTGAACTCTTGTTCGTTGAGGTTGCCAGTATGACTGATGCAGAGACGATACATCCTTGGAAGCGTGTTGGTACCGATGCCGTTACGCGTGAGTCGGATTCTCCGGGCATGTCAATACAGAGTTAGCGGCCACAGCCAGTATTTCCAGTTTTTGAATTGCCTGTAGAGAAAATATTTTCATATAGTTTCGCTAGAGTTCTGATTAGCACTAAAACAGTGCAGTGACAAGAAAACGGAAAGTGAGAAGCATCGAAAAAGCAGCAGCCATAACAAGCAAACAGATAACGATAACGACAAGTGTTTTCGACGTACATCACTGTATACCCTCCTATATAGAGGTTCAAAATGAGTTGACCAACAAACATTTGACAACGGAACTCAATCTTTATTCCATATACGAAGTAAACCATGTGAAAATTCTTTTAAAGCGTTGAACCCAGCTTGTCACAAGTACTGCTCAGATATCTGAGCATTCGAATAAAAAAAAGTCTTAAAATTCAGAATAAAATTGCCCATAACGTGGCGTAATGTTCACAAGGACCCCAACATTCACTCCAGAATTTGCCACGAAGCGGTGATGTCTAACTGTTGAAATATTTAGGTTCTCAGAAGTTTTCTCTAAAGTTTCAGCAGGAACCTCATCATCGTAAATTACTGGATCTTCTGGGTAAAGGTCGTCTCCTGCAACAGGTCCAGCACGGAAATCAGGCTCAGTAAAACACATCTGTAACCCCATCCAGCATAACAACATAAGCACATTTTCATACCTGGTAGAGCTGAAATTATACCATCACTAGTTTTGAAAATAACAGGAAGCCATCTCTCTACTCCAAGATGTCTTCGTAGATCCATTAACTTCTCTATATGGACCACGGAATGGATGTTGCTAAGTCGAGACATTTCGTACAGCTGGGGTGGCATGAGCCTAATTTCGCCTTGATTATGCTTCTGAACCAGGCTGGTAGCAGTGGACCACTGAGACAAATTTAACTGGTTATACCATAACCATAAAGTCATCACGAAAAACAAGGGAAGAATCCAAGGATCACTGGCTACCAATTAAACGGTAGTCAATAATTATTGGGAAGAAACAAACATCATACCTCAACAGATTCAGCCTCCTCAGCATCAATTACGAAAGGCAGAGGCTCTGGAAGCATGGTCATGTAAAACATGGTATCAAATCTCTGCCGACTTCTGTACACTGTTGGAGTGAGAAAGTTGGACCATTCCGAAAGCCTGTGAATGTCTGGCACTACAGCGAAATTATCACAGAGAGCTAAAAATTCATCAGGGTCACTTTTTACTACTTTCTGCCACTTGCTGATATCTTCTTTGTCTATGAGCCCAGGAGGATTGTAACTATTTCTTACAGAACTGGACTTGTCTAAGCTTCTCGTCAAAAATATTCCACATTCTTCGAAAGTCTCTCGAATCGCTGCAATCCTGAGAGAGGCTTCTTTGGGCAGGGTCTCAGCTTCATCGTCAGATTTTTTATAGATTTCTGGACGATGAGCACTTTGGGTGAGAAAACTTGTGCCCTGTGTACTTACACCAGCTCTTTCAAATAGTTTCCTCCACGCAGGAGAGCTGTCAACTGGAGATACGGCACCACCAGGGAATACAATTCCATTGGGCATGAAAGAACTTCTCGCGGACCGTTTCATCGTAAGAAAGGACAACGTTTGTTGACCATCAGCCGATGTTGTGGGTGCTACAAGAAGGAGAGAGGCCGCTTCACGCCACGGCCTCCGAATCGGAGAGGCAGAAAGCGCACGAGACAACCGCATTCTTGTTTTTGATCCCCTACATTTCATCATAAAAATCTCTCAGATGTCCACATTATCAGCCCCAAAATATAGCGTGAAATCTTGACACAAGTAGCACCCGCTGTCAAACTTTTGTATGCAGTGTCAATTCCTTAAGCTGACCAGAAGCAGGGCAAACATTCAAACAAAAGCAACGCATTCGCGAAAGAATTCAGAAGGCTCAAGAAGCAACACTTCAAACATACTTACGTCTGCGAATAAACAAATTATTCTCGCTTTCAATCATGTAAAATTACAATTACTTAGGATAAAATCACTCACCGAAGTGAATAAAAAGAAATCATACCTTCTTCACTGTTTCTAACTTAGTATTCTTCAAATTATCAGACAATATTTCTCCTTGAACAGCTCTCGACTCCGCTGAAATAGGACAAGTAGGTAACCTCAGCTATTGCTGAGCAAAGGTCAACAGTGGAATAAATGCCGTCAATTTCATACTCACATTGGTGTTCACGAAAATGCAGCAGTGATGGACATCATTGTGTTTGCAGTAGCACTAACAATAACAATGCTCCAAAACTACGGAGGCAGTGTATGTGTAATCAACTTAGTAGTTTAGACGAAATAATAAAAAAAATCTCCCATACGAAAACAAAGATTAAAATTTTAAACCCAGCTATATCGACCGATTAACCCGCCTGTATAAATTCATAAGAATGTAGTGTTTGGCCAACTCGTTAGAATTATTGCTCGAAGAACTCATACTCGCACTCAATCTTGAACATACGTACTTTAATCTATGCGGGCACATTTTGTTGCATGAACATGCAAGTTATAAAGTGGAATTGTCACAACTAGTGCAATTAATGGTAGATGTATGTACTGCAGTGTACGATGTAATGCCCATCTGTGAAACGACTTTTATAACCTTCGTTTTCTGCAACTGTAAACACTTCATCTGCACTGTAAAAAATTCAAAATTGCCGCTACAAACTTCCAGCAGTTCTATAGCAAAGGTTGTAGTAGTTGTAACTTTTTCCGTGCATTTTGCTCACGTAGCCCCAACTGGTTGCTACAAGTTAGTTAAAACCTTCAAAACCGATTTTGAGCTTTATACTCATTCAAAAGCTCCCAGCAAAGGAGTGATCTGCTAAAGGAAACAATATACCCATGCAGAGCTTCATTTATGCCTTGGTATATAGACTCTCATGAGCAGTAGAAGAAAGTAGGACCTAGTTCATCCGATGCCCATTAGTACCGAGGGTAAGCTCTTCAATGCAGTCCAAAATTGTTCATCCCGGGAGGTATGAAGCCCATGTTAATCTTTCCCTGTTATACGGACAATCTTTAATATAGACAAATAATTTCCTGTACCGAGAAATTTGGAATAACGAGTTCTATTGCATTGTATAGCCAGCAATGATCATTAATTGTATAATTTACAATGATGATCGTCAGAGAATAGTCCACGTCCACATTCATGCTGTGTAGCCAGTACTTTTCAGCCTCTAAAAAAGGCTGAAGTCACAGCCACAACTACTCAACAACTTCTGGTTCGAATATTATCTGTCCATGCTCCCGCAGTACCCCACAGGGAAAATCAAAATTCAGGAAGACTCAACCGGACAGACTTTTACCGGAAGGGAATATCCTTGCCTTGGCGCCAAGTAACAGTATGGCATGAAAGGTCTACACATGATGCTATGCATGAAACAAGGAAAGCATGTGGCCTATTGCTTTTGATCACCTTACTAACTTACTTCCAAGTCCGTGCTGATTCTTCAACTTCAGAGCAACTCATTTTCGGTGTTTTTTTTCTACCAGTAATGAACGATGAGCATTATCAGAAAATATTTTCCAGTAATTCTGTGTCAGACTGTCACCGGCCCAGCATGTGTACAGCGGAGCCTGTTTTTACAAGTGGAAGTGGATGCTCATAGTCTTGTACGGTGTTTCAGTAGCAGGAATATTTTAAAACTAAAAGATCGAGGTCTTGTTTCCGCAGTGTTTCCGGACGCACCGGACAAAGTTAGTAACTTATTAAATGGGAAGCCACAGACTGTCTATGCAGGCTTTGATCCGACGGCGGACAGTTTGCATGTGGGAAACTTAGCAGTTGTTATGATGTTACTGCAGTGTCAACGAGCAGGTCATCGTGCTATAGCATTGGTAAGAAGTCTGTTAGGCTGTTGTTGTTCTGAATGAAACAAAATGATTGGCTAATTGTTTCTGTAAGATTGGAGGTGCCACAGGCTTGGTTGGTGATCCTAGTGGACGAAATACTGAACGACCCCAACTGGACTCGGCCATTGTACATGAAAATTGTTCCAAAATAAGTCAAAACATCTTAAGCGTATTTAGCAACCACGAAAAATACTTCTGGGACAACAAAGGCGGGAAAGAAGATTTAAGTCCTCTAAAGTGAGCCAGCTCAGACTGAAGGAAGTTGGAAAATCAGTTTGAATCAATTTGTTTTATTTTACTTGTAGGATTGTGAATAACCGTGATTGGTATGCCTCCTTGTCATCTCTGGAACTGATTGGTCACTTTGGCCGGTATTTTCGCGTCACTGAAATGCTAGGTAGACAGTCTGTCAAGAGCAGACTCGAGATTTCGGGGGAGGGCATCAGTTTTACCGAATTTTCGTACCAAGTATTCCAAGCCTACGATTGGTACCATCTTCACAAGAATTTTAATTGCAACATTCAAATTGGCGGTCACGATCAGATGGGAAATATCGTTTCCGGACATGATCTTATTAGTCGTGCTACAAAGAAGCAAGTATATGGTAAGGTTATCGTCCACCCATACCCCTTAAGTTGCTTGAATGATCGTAAGGCAAGAAGAATTTCAATTCTACTTTAGCGGCCTAATGGACGTATATGATTTGTTTGCTTTTACTGTAGGTGTTACCATACCTCTGATAAAATCGGAAGCTGGCAACAAATATGGCAAGACTGCCGGTAATGCTGTATGGTTGGATCCGAAAAAGACATCACCTTTCGACCTTTACCAGTTCTTAATCCGGACCCCTGATTCCGAAGTGGAAAAATTGTTGAACATTTTTACTTTCCGAACTGCGGATGAAATCGAAGCTATAATGAGAAAGCATATGGTAAATTAGGTCTTATTTTTGTAATCGCTTGTCCATCTGTAGTTGAGTTTGTGTGGAACATTTTTTGTTACGTATCTCGGTGTAACTGTAGTGCTAGCGGTGGAGAGCACTTGCATATCAAGATTGTACATTGGAAGCTTCATCGCTCGAATCCTATTTCAGGGTAATCCGGAGAAACTGCTAGCCCAAAAGAAACTTGCAAAGGACGTAACAAAACTAATTCATGGCGGTAAGATTACCACTTATTTTAACTCTTGTGTGTATTCTATTTTGTGATGAAATATGAATTTTTTGAACAGAGGATGCATTACAGTCATCCATGCGCGCAACAAACGCTTTATACTCAGAGGATTTACAAGCCTTAGTATCCCTTTCTGCTGACGAAGTGAGTAAAGTGTTTGGAACACAGAGTAATGCAGTTGGTTCCGCTGATCTGATGATGGAACCTGGGACTACAATACTAGACATGGCATTGAAAGCCGGCTGTTTCCGAAACCAGCGTAAGTAATACTTACAAGGGAACATTCTCACTGTCAGGTGTCCGCGGCTCACAGCGCCGACACCCTATGCAGCGCAGAGCTTATCCATAAAGATGACCTCTTGCAAAGCAGTAGGTGCGGAAACTCAAGTTTGACCCCACCAGAGGGTCACAAAGTTTTGGGGTCAAGCTGTGCAAAGGGTACGTGCAAACTGAAAAATCCCATGTTAAATCCCATAAGGATTTCCCAGTTTTCCATTTCGAGTCATTTTTGAAAATACGCTCAAAAACGGCTCTACTCCTGTTGTATTTGGGTATTATCCACTTGGAGAGT
>WJFA01002516.1:0-15641 GCA_009870155.1 Pseudobourletiella spinata | reverse complement strand
TGTATAGTGTGATATTTTTGAGGGATATGAAAGCGGGGTCGTTCAAAGACTCCCCTTTCACCGTCAGGTAATAATATTGGGATTGTCCATTGCTCATGCGGGCTGACCCCAGCCATTCTCGGACTATGTTGGAGCAACGGGACGGGGATGTGGGATGGCTTGTATGAGGAAGGATCTGGGTGAGTGTAATATAGATATCTGAGCGAGGCTATGGGAGAAAAGTATGTACATATGAAGAGGACCGGAGACGGGATTGGAATAGACTTCTTTTAAAGACCTCTTCAAGGCGGTACAAGTATGAACGGAGGATCTCATTTTGCTGACGACGAGAGGACAGCGTTCCATACCCATGAGCCAGTAGAGGAGGAGGAGGAGTATAGTAGTAGTTGTTTGAGTAGTTTGTGATGATGAATACACGGGCTTTTGACTCGGGTGGCCTGAACTAGTATGGCCTACTAAAATATGATCCATGATTTCAGATAGAATTTCCCGGCGTTTTTAGAATGCGTGCCCACGCTGAGTGAAAGGAGTGTTCATACATTAGGATATGGTGATTTTGTGTGCGGGTGTGTCGTGAGTAGTCCGTGGCCTGCCATTCATTCCAGAGGGGATTTCAGCTGCCAAATCTATGTCAGCAAATTAAATCTCATTGCATACCAATTGTGAGGGGTTGTAAATGGGAGCTCCTATTGTTGTCTTGGCCAGGCCCCTCCAATCAACTTCATCGTCATAGTTTTGTCTTCCCCAATACGTGCTGTAGTGTATCACTCCGCCTGTCTGTTTGTATTGTAAACGTGAATGAGTTGGACTGAGCGTTAGTTCGGGGCTTGTGTGTGCGTGTGTGTGACCACAACTGCTACATGTGCTACGTACAACTTGCATTTGGGTGCAGGCTATTGGTAGCGGTAATGTGTGACCAGGGCAATGAGAAAGCAGCTGCATTCGTGTGTGCTTGTATGTGGGTCTACATGTGCTACGTACAACTTGCATTTGGGTGCAGGCTATTGGTAGCGGTAATGTGTGACCAGGGCAATGAGAAAGCAGCTGCATTCGTGTGTATGTGGGTGGTTGTATTTTTGTATTTGTATAGTTGTAGTACTTCTGTGTTCGTTGTTGTATGTGTTTGTGCTTGAAATTTGGGAATTTTTTTTGGGTCGTTACCGAATCTATGATGCCTGAAAAAACTACTGATTCAGTGTTGGTATTGGACACAAAGTNTGTGCTTGAAATTTGGGAATTTTTTTTGGGTCGTTACCGAATCTATGATGCCTGAAAAAACTACTGATTGAGTGTTGGTATTGGACACAAAGTTACGATAATGCCAGTACAGAAAGTAACGATTTTTTTATTCCATTCTTTTATAACTAATTTTACTGCTCAATAGGTTTTTGTACGTGTACAAACGATAACGAATAGATTCACACAATTTGTGACTACACTGCACAGGTTATGTCTTTCTGCCAGCCATTCAAACCGAGCATATTTCGAATTCACGCGTTGTTCAACCTAACAAAACGGAACACAACCTCTTCAGTAGCAGTAATCAACTCAAAATTAGCTACCCGTTTTCATGTGTTTTTTTTTTGAAATTCTATTTCCGATACCATGTGGTGACAATTTTTAAATTTGTTTACAAGCGTAGCGAATGGCTGCTAAAAGCAACGAACACAAACTAATTTTGAAAATCGCACGCCATAAAATGCTCCAGTTTAAAAAGTGGAGCGTACGTGTGTGTGTGTGTGTAAGCGTCTACTTGTATCAGTGTTCGTGTGAACGTCTTTGTGCGCATTTGTGGGTGTCCACGGCTCCGCGTGCTCCTATGCGTGTGGTGTTCGGTCGTGCCAGTGATGCTGGATGGAGTTGCGGAAATTGGCCCTCAAGTTCCCTGGAACAGTAATTACTACAGTGATACACCACGGAAAATACCATACGAATCCTTCCAGGGGGATTTCCACAGCTACGAAGCCAGCCAACTTTCGTCAAAAATCCACTTGGAATTAATCCCCTGGGATAGACGCGAGTAAGGCGGTGCAAGTCAAACAGCTTCCACATGTCGTCCTCTCTAGCTCCTCTTCCAACTCCCCCATATTTGAAGTCCGGTAGCGGATAAGGGTTCTTTGTTGAAAGTTGTAATGCAAATCTTGAGGTGAAGAGGGGAATTTAATGGACTACCACTATTACGGTTACACTAATGGTAAATAGGCGGTGAGGCGTGCCATGGGGAGACATTCTTTCATTCCCTCCTCCTCCCCCCTTCCAGAATCCTTCACATTCTATTAGGAATTTGGAGGAAATTGATTAGCCAAATGAGAAATAGTCCAGGCCGGAGTAATGTAATGTAGGAGGAACCGGTTATTGGCTGGACATTTTTTGGCAGCCACGGAAGACGGATTGATTCGTCCTCTCACGTTCCTCTTCCACCCTCCTTCTCCTCTGTGCATCTTCCTCCATTCCCTTACCGCAGTGAGTTTGCCGCCAAGTCTTCTCCTCCGTAAAACTTTCCGCAGAGAGAGAGAGTGGGAGAGAGAGAGAGAGAGAAAGCGTTGTCGTCGGCATCCACAAACCCCGAGCTGAACTTTTGGGGACGACCCTCTGGTGGAATCAAGATCCATATTCCGTGGGAGCGGCTGGGAGGAGGTCGTAAATTAGTTAATTACAAGTGGAAAATTTCCTGGGAAGTTCATGTATACACAGTTTGCCCCTGAATAAACTCACATTGGTGGTGGTGGTGGTAGCAGTAGTAGTAGTACTAACAGCGGGAGCGGAAGGAAACTTTGATTAAATTACTTGGCTATCAAAGTTGAAGGGCTTGTTGCAGGAGTGGTTGGATAGTTCCCGCTCTCCCACCACCACCAACGCCGCTACTCCCGACGATGACTTAATAAAGGGGCGAGCTAAAGTGGGGAGGCTGTGTAAACTGTGTGTTCATGGATCAGAAGCAGACACATACACACGTAGGCTACGACGCATACACACTTATGTACACACACGCACCACCTCATATATGCACAGAGGAGGAGATATGCTAGGAGCACAGTACAGTAGTGATTACACCACGGTAGAACTAACCCGGTTCCCTAGGCCTTGCGAGAGGGGAATTTTCTTCGCTTTAAAAATCCTCCTTCTCCTCCCCACATTGCGTCAAATCGACTATGCCTGACTGATGTTCACGGACTAGTGAGCTTTCCCTGCAAATATATGTATACATCTATATAAATAGTATGTACTCGATTTCTGAAGACCGTGGAGATGAGTGCGTGACCTCTCAGTCAGTCAGAGTGAGTCAGAGGAGAGGAGTGGGAGGAGTAAAATGATATCTCTCAGGTCTTAGCATCACCAGTCATGAGGTATTCTCTCACTATTAGGATGCTGGTGACTGAGAGTGAATGGGTGAGTACAGGCGTACGAATTTCGTGTGTTCAACCACTGCTGAGGGAATCAAGTGGCAGAGTAAGGGGATTTGAGTCGAAGGCACATAGCCAGCCAGCAACAGAATTGATAATGACGATGACAGTGACGACGACAGTGAGCTGAGGAGTAAATAATTGCAGACTTACAACCGCCTACAGGTTCACTCACTCTTACTCACATACCTGCACACACACACACACACAATCATACACTGCACTGTGGCAGTACCAGGTCGCCCGACTCAAGACTAATTGAGGTTTCACCATGTGAATTCTACCGCGACACGTTGTTACCAGTTGTTGTTGTCCTTCAGAGGCAGCCCCTCCTGGAGAACTCGGTGTGTGGGAGCCGTCTACGAGCTGCGGGTATCTCTGTATGTGTGTTTTCTTAGCTAAACTTTCCGTGGAGAACCGTCTCAACCAGTCAGTCACATTCAGACGGCGTATGTGGCCCGTGATAAATGGTGATTATTACCACATCGGTGATTCCAGTCGCTTCACCCGGGTGCGCATCCTCCTCCCCCCCCCACACACACACATGCACACAGGCGCACTCACAAACTGACAGACACACACAGTACACCTCAACTCAAGGGTATCATCTGCTGAACGAGAGGGAAAATGAGTTAATTTCACCACCTCTATAAGAAATTTTGGTAACTTTTTCTGAGTTCCGTTCACTTATGACTTGTGACATGACAGGAGAGGAAAGTGCAATATAGCAGTGCAGCTGTGTGAGACGTATCCAAGGGGCATGTAATGACATGTCAGGCCATGTCAGTTGAAACAATGTGGATGAGGAGGGGATGAGTCTTTGTGGATGTTTACTCTCATAGATGTGCGTGCAAAACCTGCACAGTGAATACCACGTCTGTCCCTGGCCTTACAAAGAGTGGATAAAATGTACATGGGACGTATACTGTCTGACTTTTACAACAATGTAGACACTCCTGCAAACACACACACACACACACACACAAGCTCAGACGCTAGACACACTATGTGAATGAAGAGATTGGAGGATACAGGATAGCGTACAAGCTCATTTCTCATGTTATTTTTTTCATCGTCGGCTGAGGAAAATGCCAAAAGGCCACTCCTGTTCCAGCCCATTATTATTATATCATCATCATCATCACTGGAATTTTTAGATTGCGGTAAAATGCCAAATGCCAAGCCCATTCATGCAATGAAGTCTCCCTATAGTGTTTCCATACATGTGGGAGAACATGTCCAGAAGGCCCGTGTATGACAGATGCGCAATATAGCGATGACATGAAGGTAAACATATGTATACTATACTCCTTACCTTTTTTCCACAGTTGGCCTGTCCTCCTAGTCGATTACCTTTCCGCCTGCAACGGAAAATTATTCCTATGTTTGAGAAGCGATAGTATGGATTGGTTGTCGGGACAAGAGCATGATTTCGTATCATATTTCATGTTTTAATATAATTTTAATAAATTACCTCACCCTCGCCGAGCATGCATGCATGCATGCACATTCCGGGACATCCTTATAGACGTGGTTAAATGAGCTACATGGAAGGCCTTTAGTCACAGTGACTGTTCCTATGTGCTATACACATGACCAACGGTACGACCAATGGAAAATCACGCAAAGCATCCCTCACCATGCATATAATTTGTTGGTACGAAAGAACTTCTTATACTTTAGATTCATCTCAAATTTCTGCGCCGTCATCAACATCGTCGTCTTCGTTGTCATCCATAGGCGTTGCCCCTTGAGACATTGGATACTTTACGATGAGATTCTATCCGAGCCCTTTTACTTTGTCATGTGAATTGTGTGGATTCTGGCGGCGGCGAGGAGTGCGACTCGGGGCTGTTGGGCGCTGCGCAAATGCCTATATTACGTTTACGGGGACATTCCATGGACTCATTGCACATGTGGCCGGGACTATTTCATTGGTCTCTGCTATGTGGGTAGAGGGAACCTCATCGTGGGGTTATACTGGCCGCAGAACGAGGGGAATGATTAGGCACCTTTCCAAAAATCGATCAGGCTCTCATTGCCTTTCCGTGGACCCGTTTGTGTGGCCAGCGGATCACACACATGAACACATGTGTGTATAAAAGTACACGTATGTGTGCGTGTATGTCCTGGTGTGAAGGACGTGTAGATATCGGGAGGGCTGATGTGTGAAGACCACGGGTGCGGTGACTCCTTCTTATTCGGAGGAGAAGAAGGAAGGGGAGAAAATTGGTACGAAAAATTTGGGACAATTAAGTTAATTGCATTTTCCTGGGTAGCCCGCAGTGTCTTGGCTGATCTGAGGGAGTACAGTTGCCAAGGAGTCTTGTACGAGCCTCCTGTCAGCAGAAGAGAGGGGGCTCGTGCATAATCGTGTAGTACGGACGGATATGGATGGGTGCAGGGGCCACTAGGAGCAGTTTCTCACGAGAAGAGTGACACCAGCACTTCCTCCAATACGTCTGGATGACTGGCTGAGCCGCACCAACGACCGGGTCGGGCACTTGGATGTGATGAAACCCATATAGAAGGATGCACATACGCGAAGTATGGACGATCCCACGCATTAGCCTCTTACCCTTTGTCATTCCGTTGTGACAGGTTGAGGCGCGGCGGGGTAGCGGGTACCATCCCACCGGAGGGTATTAATGTGAAAGGACAACGTCCCATCAAGACTTACAATTTTAATCAGCTTACTCCAGTGCGGTGTGCTATTCCACACGGCGGTGGATGGCCAGGGAAATCCTCCAAGCTTTCCACCTTACTTTTGTAGGCATAGTCAGGATACACCATGTTCGATGTAACAATGGCGGGTGTAGGACTTGAGATGGTATTTTATTGGAGGGACATTATTAATGGTGATGATTTCAGCTGTCTAATATATGTGGGCGCGAAGAACGCTGTCAAAAGGGTTGCATGCAGAATGCTGGAGCTGCGAAGACGGAGAAAGAGAGAAAGTTTGTAAGTGGTGGAATTAGCAGAGGGGGTGCTTTTACATCCAGGCTGCTGCCGGCGGGAGACCCGGTGCGGCACTGCTGTCTCGGAGGAGCTAAATTAATTTCACTACTTGGAATTTCTTTGAATTGTTCCTAATTATACGCTCCCACAAGCTCCAAACCGGAGGGGAAACCTTGTGGGTGAGATCTCTTCATACAGAGGGAAAATTAGGATGGTGGTGGTGATCAGGCGGGCAAGGGGGGAGAGTGGTGATAAATTTAACCGGAATGGAGGTTGAGGCTCACATTATTCCCATCATTATTACTATTATTATTGTTGCTATTGTGATGATGCAGTTGGCGAAATATCCCTGGTTAAGACTGACTTTCTCCTTTGGGCCTATAACTACAATTCCGGTGCATATGGTGGACGCAATGATGTTTTAGTGTGTGTGTGTGTGTGTGTGTGTGTGTGTGTGTGTGTGTGTGTGTGTGTGTGTGTGTGTGTGTGTGTGTGTGCATATGGGGAGTGGTGGGAAGAAACGGTAAGCGCGGACAGGGGATGGTGGGGTGTGCGTCCGCGCGTGTGTGATTATGATGGTGTGTGGTAATTGACTTCTGACTAGCGAAAAGAGTGAAGAGATGTGTGCGGAGTGGGTGTGTGCACATATATCGTGGTCTCATGGGTGGTACGATCAATTAAAGGCCCCACTCTGAAGTTGAAGGGATATGTGGGATGAGATGGGACGGTGGCGGTTGTGTTGTGGTTTGGAAAAGTAACGAGGCGTACGTGTTGGTAAGCGCCGTGTAATTTCCAGCGGCTGTGAAACCTGCTCCGTGGACCCATAACCTCTCATTGGCATATCCGCTCTGTCGGTTTCATCCCAATCCAATTTCGAAGAGGAGTTCACAAGTAGTGAGAAGTCTCGGTGCGGCCTTATCGAGTTAGTGTGGGTGGAACTCCGTCGTGCACTTAGTGTGAGCTTTATATGCACCACGGGTATTGCGTACGTACTTATGATGTTTGTTTGTGCACCATAGCAGGTTTTATGCAAGGGACTTGTGTGTGGGTGTGCGTGTGTGTGTTTGGCTGTGTGTATGGGCATGCCTTTATGTCTGCACCAAGAGTATGTCTGTATCTTTGCACCAAGAATATGTGTCCGGGTACATCTGCTTGTGTGCACCGAGGACATGTGAGTGGATACGTGTGTGAACTGGGAGCGAATACGTTGAGGTCAATGGAGAATCGCGTTCGATCACGACGTACGTACTGTCCATTTGATAAAATGGGCTAAAAGCCCAAGCTGCAATTCCGATTGACGGTATAGTATGTGGGAATGTGTGCGTGTGCTTGTTGGAGTTGGGAGCGGGTGTGCTTGTGTATAGTTAAGGAGATGCTAGTGTGTGAGTTACTAATGTATCCCGTCCGGCATCTCGGCCCAGTTACACTCTACGGGACACTAGTTTTACTTGCCGACGTGACCCATCATATAATGAGGAGATTTGAATCGCGGGGAATAAGTAAGAGGGAATCTCCGGAGAGAGGATGCGATACAGGAAATCTGTAGTCCTCCAGCGTGATATGACCATTTTACTAAAAGCAACTCCATGAGCACTAGAGGATTACTGCCTGGAGTATGCTCTCTCATGCTATACGTTGAAAGCCACGGAGTCCTTCACCAGGCGGCTATGCTTCTACAGACCCTGATCATGTTATTGCATCTCTTCATGATGGGATTGATTTTCTCAATACTCGTCCCCACCCCCCATTCCCCACTCCTCCACGATCCAAGGACGAGCTGGAGAAGATCAAGAGTTTGGAGCACTATAGGGTCCTCATTACCGCAAATCCAAAAATTTAACCATTGTGCGTCCTCCTCCACTCTACTATGCCATTGCTTTTCCCTCACGGTTGAGGCAGACAGAGGAACTTGACGGCCCCTTCTCCAATATGGTCACACAACACTCAATGTCCAACCTGCAGTGGAATGCCCGGACGGGTACATTCCTGCATTTAAACCTGCACAAAAGTAATTATTTGTCATGCTATTCCGGTTTCGCCTTTCCACCAGCAATAAAATCCCAGGATTTCCCACCAATAACGGAATATTTTCTCCATGAGCACTGCAAGTGTATGAGTCTGTGAGGGATATGTTTAAGTTTGTAATATGAGTGGATTTTGTTGATCATAAGCTCTGTGGCGTACGTATGCATGCTTGTGTGGGTATGCCTGGTATGTGCTGGAATGGTGAAGAAGAGTCGGTTCTATTCTCATAAAAAGATAAAGCGAATGCTCCACCATACACTATCGCTTTGATGCCTGAGCAAATAAAAGCGAAGAAAAGCAGCAGCAGCACCACCACCACCAGAACCAATGGATTCTGCCTTTCATAGTAGACATCGTTCCTGATGTTGTTGTTGTTGTTGTCGTCGTCGTCGTTGTCGTGTGATTGAATCGGGAATAGTATTTTCCTTGTTAGAATGTGGGACATTTCTTTTGATTTCTTCACTCTGCTGTTATCAGGGCCGGCGGCAGCCATTTCGGTCCTTCCTGTAGACTCTTAAATAGCTGCGTACACTGTAAACCTATGAGGCTCTATCCAGGGAGGCACAAACGACCGACACACACATACACTCAAGCATACATGTTCCCGTGGTGAACGCCGTATTCAGCCAAATATGATTTCTCCTCCATGCACACTTCCCATTCCCCCACTTCCATTATTGGAGATAAATGTGGTGGGGATGCGTGTATGTGGAGATATATTTATTCTCCCATTGTGTGTCCCATGTAAAAATGTGACTCGTGGGCAATTTGAATACTTTTTCCCGGACAAAACTCGTAAACATCCTATACTGTACTCAATGATTGCAAATTTTTTGGCTCCCCCAATATGCACCTTTCGCATCCCAATATCATATTCTCGCGGCACTGTGGCCACCGTCGCACATATCCTCCAGTCATACCCGGGTCCATGTAAATTAAACATAAATTTAAAGGGTAATTTCCTCGGCCTTTGTTCCCTCATGCCCATAGCACCCTTGCGGATGGATGAAGTCAAAGTTTTGAATGTTTTCTCTTCGCCCCTCCTATTCTTCCCATCGTATCACTAATTTTCCCAGTGAGAGGAATACGTGCCTGGTCCAATTCATTTAGTGTACATGTGTGTGTGTGTGTGTGTGTGTGTGTGTGGAGTAAGAGTTCCAAAGTCTGACACATTCACTATGAACCGGCCGCTAAATAATATCCATTCATTACTCAAGCGGGGGTCCGGCGGAGTATTTCTCCCCACCACCACTGTTTTGTGCTCCTTCTTACTATGGGGGAAGCGTGCCCAGAGTCATGTGCGTGATATTAGTTAAAGTGTGGGAATTTGTACATGTCATGGGATGGCGAAGCTGGGAGATTTCCCTTAGCAACACCGTCCCACTCCCCCCCCCCTTCGAACAAGCGTACGTGTTTTGCTGACAAGTTGGGACAATGACCCCCCCTGTTTCATCTCTAAATCCACCTATCATGGCGGCGAGGGGGCGAGTGATAGCATGTTAGCAAAGAAAGAAGTGTTTTTCAAGGTCTGAGATGAGCGGGTCTCATTTGAGCGGCGGTGGAGGGTGGGATAGCATTCAGTGAGTGAAATCCCATGGTGGGCTCATGGCACAAGACGGAGTCTTCCTCCTATATCTATCTCGTTCCAGTTGGGGCGGGTTGTCCTGGACTTCAATTCGATTTTCTTATTAAACTAACTCCTACTTAAATTACACCTTTCTTCAAACTAAGGAAACGAGCTAAAAGTGTCGGGGAGGCGGGCTGGGCTGGGTGGTGCGAGGAATTGACGACTATATAGGGGTTTCGCTCGCTATTTAGGCTGTCAGCAGGGAATCGTAATGTGTTTTGATGTCGCATTTCGGTCAAACATTTTGAACAAGTTTTCAGCTGTACTTGTGAAACTTTTTCTGTAGAAAAACTGGCATAGGACGCAGAAAAGTGAAAGGTTTGAGCCACCTACAGCACTTTAGGCGAGTGGAACCTCTAATTAGTATGAGTATGGGATAAAGAGGGGGTGATTAGCCCCCTGTATTGTAGCTGGAGGTGTCAATTAGTAATAGTGATACACGGTGTTATTATTATAACTTTCAATGCGTAATCTGCTGGTCGTGTAGCTGGCTGGGACGGGGCGCCCTCCTGTTAATTTTCTGAGGCTGGAAGCGGGCCTGTGAGTGGGCTGTTCCACTGTGAAGGAATAAGTGGGAGCATGGTTCAACTTGGAAGGGGTAACCGGGCCGTCGGTTTGGAGGACACGGAGAGAGGAGAGCCCCTAGCTAGCAAAGTGCTGCCATTCCCAGTGACCAACTCACACTGTGCATTTTGATGGGTAATTCACAGACTGTTTTGTCACTGTGAGCAAATGCTGGCAACGTGTGTGAACCATGCGTGTTTGTGTATGTACCTGTATCTGTGTACGTGTGTGCTGGTGTGTATGAATACGAAAGTGTTGGTTACGGGCCATGTCTGACACGGTTCCCTTACGGGAATTCTGCACACACGCACACAAAAACTTACAAATAAACACATACGCATACACACACACACACACACACACACACACACACACACACATTCACTCACGCGCATACACTGAAACATACTCAAGTGTGCCAAAGTCACATCCCTTATACAGTAATAGGGAGAAATGGAGGATTGGTGTAGAGCAGAGGACAAACTATTACGCGTCGCTACGAGGCGCGGAGCACTGATGGTCCACTATGAGGCTATGTTAGTGACGGATAGAATTGGAATGTGTGTGTGTGCACAATGTCCTCCGCGTGTGTGTGAATGCATTACGACGGATACGGCGAAGATTGCGATTTCAAGCTAGGAAAAACCTCCACTTCCACTATTACTGCTCCACGCTGCTTGACGGTGCAGTGGAGAGAAAGTGGATGGATGTAGGAGGAGGCAGAAAGCGTGGGGTTCTCGTCGAAGAAAAGTTTTTCCCTTAAACTGTAGGACATTACATCCGTTTCACCCTGATGACTTAGAATGACTCTAATAACTCTTCCGAAGGTTTTTCCGCTCAGTGCTCCAAAGCGCGGAACAGAAGCTCCTCATCGTCGTCGCCGTCCTCCTTGTTGTCGTCGCTCCCGTCACAAACGACCTGGACGAGTGTGAACAAGTTATTATGATACCGTCGTCACCTCTAGTCCCCTCCCTCGTGGCCGAGTAGCCAATAGTTTCCCCCCACCATAAGGGTGCTCCGTTGCTACTACACTGAAAGTGTAAATTAATGGGAGTGAGAGTCTCCTGTTTGGATGCTCAAGTAGTCCCTGTCCATTCGTAGCACTTTAGAGATACGACCCAGTAATGATGATGGAGGCTCATCCTTGTTCTATAGTCTTGGCCTTGCTCTCGGTTGTTCTTGTTGTTGCTGTTGCTGCTACTGCTGCTGCTGTTGTTGTTAGTGGGAATTGAGGATCATTTCCTCTGGCCATGTCTCTCTCCATCATGGCAGTATCAGCAAAGTAGGAGCGGATCAAAAGTTGGAGCTAATTGGGCTGAACGGGCGATTTGCTGGCCCAGCGGGAAAAGAATAGTGCTCAGGCGTACACACACGACCAGGCAGACGCACACGCACACATATGTACACTCAGTACTGCCGAAAGTGCTGAGTAGGCACACAAACACGCACACACACGAGTTTATGCAACATCCTCCTCCTCCTGCTCCTCCTCACAAACTCTCTGTATCTCAAATACATGCTCTATACAAAAGCGAAACCTTGACTTTACTGTGTGCCACTCGTGGGGTTGAGCCACTCACTCAACTCGGAAGAGAGCGCATATTATCCACGAGGGGAAATGGAGGCGAGAGGAGGATGGGGAGGAAATTTGAAAGCGTTATCAGGGCCGAAGCTCGTCATGTGGTCGTATAGTTTCTCATATTTTCAACTTGTCTCAAATCTCAGCTCCCACTTTTCTCTCTCTCTCTCTCTCTCTCTCTCTCTCTCTGTCTGTCTCTTCCCTTCCCCCACACACAGCGAGCATGGACACATACTCAATCCTTGGCCGCCATTACGGACGACGCCTGTCTAGTTTTTTCTTTACTACACACACACACACACACACACACACACACACTTACACACACAACCCAACTTTATCGTCTGCCGCGCTCTCTACAAGTCAAGTTGTCGCCGAAGCTACTAGAATGACGGGTATTACTACTACTGCTGGTCCTACCACTACTGCTCCTACACTACTACCCCCGTCACTTGAACTAGATTACTATATTCCCCCCTCGCCATACCACCGCCACGGTAGATCCTTCTTTTCACTGCTCCCGCAGCAGTCCTCCTCCTTCTGCTCCTGGAAATGGCTGACATGATTTAGAGCACGTATTTAATGGTACTGTGAGGATGATGAGGAGGTAAAAGTTTGAAAAGGAGAACGTATGATCCTCCAACGCGGGTAGGGACGGCTAGTCCGACTGAGAAGTGAGGCAGCGCTGTAAATTCCACATGGCTCTCTCCCCTCTGCGCGCACATGCATGTTGGACGTCGCCCCCGTTCGTTATAAGGTGGACAAAAGGCCGGGCCATTACTATTATTTAAGAGGTCTCTCTGACCCGTCTAGGCCAGGAACTGTTCCTCTTACGCCGGATTTTTTTTGAATATATGGCCTCCGTCCAGTGTAGTCCCCCCGCTCCTACTACTGCTAATAATAATAAAAGTAATAATAAAAAAATAATCATGGTTTATTTACTCTCTGTCTCTCTCTCTCTCTCTCCCTACAGGAGGATGCGAAGGCGAGCCGGAAGGAAGGGAAGAAAACTTGGATCCTTGACCCCGGAAGTAAGTGGTTGGGGGAACTGAATTTCCCCTTCATTGGAAGAACTGTTGTTTGTTACTGCATTTTATTATATGCATGCTAATGTAAATCATCATGGGGAATCATCATCGTACTGAGAGGGCCGTCCAGATGTGCCGGAACTTTCCAAATGGCTGGAGATGAAAAGTCGTCGGTATTGGTGGTGGTCGGGGTCGTGGTTGCTATTAGCCAATAACAGCTTTGTTTGAGCCCTGCTCCCACAGAGTCAAGTGTGTTGTTCTCCGGTGTTGTGGAACTCTCGGAGCTGAATAGTGTCTGCACGGTTTTATATCGTGACCATATACGCTGACGACACGAAAGCCACCGGATGACAGGCAGATTTTCCGTCATAGCTGTATAGTTTGACTGTGGGTAGTGCCTAGCAGTAGTGTAGTGGGAGAGGCGGGAGAGGGTAGAGATTTTTCGATTAGAGCCATTTTTCAAGGCATTGGGATCATGCTATTTCCCCCCCCCCCTCTCCCCCTAACAAAGTGAGACGTGTGTATGTATGTGTCTGGTTGTGGAGTGGGGGAAATCGGATCGATCCCCGCTCTCACTCACTCTCTCAGGCGGTCTCCCGGTCTCCCACTCCCCTCACTACTATACTGTACTATATGTACACAGGACAAAGATCTTGTCATCCCGTCCATCTCGCCTGTACTCCGACGAACCGGGCAGGGTGCGAAGGAGACTTGCGTTGTTGGGAAGGACGGCAGACTCGCCTGTCTGAGTGAGTAAGTGATGCGCTTCATTTTCATCCCTATGTGTGCATATGTTGAATAGTATGCATACAGCATCGAGGATAGAGGTAGTCTATACTTTCGCATGGGTTCCTTGGGTGGAGCCTATGGAAGAGCGTTTCGCAGGGTAGGATCCACATACGTATGTATATACACATATATATGTACACCGATATATTTTCTGGGACTGGCTCGGTTGTTAGAGTCCATGTGAGAGGGAGCGGTGGCGGGAGCGGTCTGTTATCTTTTTCGGGTTTCTACCCTTCATCTCCCTGTCTTCGGCTGTATTATTGGCTGACTGAATCCCCCTGAAGATAATACGACTTGTTCCCTCCCACGAATGTCCCGTGTTGACACAATGGTCCACCATGGCATGGCCATAAATGTCCCTTATTGTCTCAGGCTGTAGACCAAAGGGGTGTGAGATAGGGATGACTTGGTGGTGTTTAGATTGGGTGGGAGTTTTAAAAAAATATTGACAGGAGGAGGAAACTGTATCGGACATAACTCACTCACTCGGCTGTGGAGCGGAAGTGAGAGGGGAGCGGACGAAGGACTTGGTGCGAATTTGAGAATTTAGATGAGGGATTAGATTCCGTTTGACGGCAGTGGGATGTGTGAACCTGGGATAATGCTGATGCAGGGAGGCCTCCGGAGTAACGAGGTTTCTCCTAACATGGACCTGTGAGAGTCCTGGAAGAGAAGAAGAAGATGATGAAAACAAGGATTTCCAGATTGGATTTCAGTGTTTAGGGGATTTTTATCCGCATGGGGTGTTAGTGAAGTGAGGCCACTTGTATTGCCATGGTTTCTTCTGTCTTCTGCGTGGAAAGAACGACGGCGCCGAGGGGATATCCTTAAGCGATACTAGATCGGGCTTTTGTGCTGGAGGCATACGTGCGTTGTTAGCGGAATGAGGTATTTTCTATGGCGGGCTTTCTCTTGACATAAAATACGAGCTCCCGCGGGGACAACTTTTAGACAGGGATAAGAAAGTCATTAGGAGATATATATGTATAGCATGGACTCGGGAATATGTGGGAATGTGCTTACGCTTAGGAACTGGCACTATTGGGCAGAAGGGGGGTTGTGGGGGTCTGTGGTGGGTATATTTACAATCCGTCGTCAACATGGTGGAGGTACATAAAAGTTTCCAGTGGGAAGCAGAGAAGATGGGTCCTGTCTCTGGGTGTCCCTGTGTGTTGTTATGGGTAGTGAAGTTTCTGCCCAATAAGGTGTAGTACGCTAGGTGCCGAAGTAGTACACTGAATCCAATCTGTAGTGCTCAGTGGACTGTGGGACAGAGAAACTGGGTTTTTATTTGCTGAGTTGGGATCTGACGTTGTTTTTGTTACACTGCTACACTACTGATGCCGTCTTCGTGGTGGAGCTGGGCCTGTTGCCGCGAGGACCTACTCTTGTGGCTCTCGTATTTGCTCCTCTCATTCCCCGCACAAGAACGGAGTCCTTCCCTCCATGCCTTCCGGTGAACCACGGACAGACAGACATACTACACCCACCGTCCGCCTCATCCTTGCTCCCCCCCTGGGAATGATGGCGGCAGAGCGAGAGCATGAGCGGGGCTGCTGGTCATGTAATTCTTTCCTCCGGGGGTCACCGCCCCGCATCCTATAATTATGATTGTTCTTCAGTTCGGCTCCGACGAGTCTATCTCCGTATTATAGTCCTCATAAAGG
>WJFA01002515.1:4761-15656 GCA_009870155.1 Pseudobourletiella spinata | reverse complement strand
CACGCAAATTTCCCTTACACATGCACATCAACGTCACCCACACACCAGTTTCACCTTTCACCTACACACACACACACACACACACACACACCAACAGCGCACTTATTCAAACGGAGCTGGTCATCTTCTCAAGTGCCCACTCTTCCTATCCATTCGCGCTCCTCCAATTTCAGCCATTTCATGGCCCTTTGAGTCCGCAATAAGTAGGTCAGTGTGTAAACAATACGTCAACAATACCTTTTTACCATCCAATGCTATTCTAACTGAAAGTTGAACTGGCTTCAAAATTTTGCGACTTTAAAGTCTCAAGCGTGCCAATAAATTTCTGCTGTACTACCTCTGGACCTATGCTGACTGTGAAGGATGTGTCATGGGGTAGCTCATAAAGAAGGCTGGGGCGTCCTCCTGTAAGTTTAATGAAAGCTCAGGAGGTGGCGCTTAGAACTCTGTACGAGGAGTTTGAGTAGGCCACTGATAAAGTGTAGGAACGGACTGCGGGAGGCTTTTGGAACTGGCCGTAAACTGAACGTGTGGAACAAATGTGATGGGTGGGATAGGGACGAGCAAAATGATTGCAAGGGTGTTTTATGGGGATAGCGTAGATAGGAATTTTAATTTATTAGCAGTACTTGTAGTAGCATAGTGGAAGCAGGAGGAGTAATGATAGTAGTAGCGCAGGGAGAACCCGAGACAGGGAACTGTTCGGTATGGAATGGCCAGGTTGTGGGAGGTGGCTGATACGAGCGGCTCTCAACACCTAAAAGTTTTCCCCTAAAACATTACTTTTGACGTAACAAGAATGTTGGCGGGGAACTTTTTGCAGTTGACCCACAATGTTACGACCGTCAGCAGCCGCACTTTCCGTCTCAAATTATTATTATTTCCCCCCTACTTCTGTCTGTTGTTGGTTCCGTTGAAATATGGCGGCGAAGGGGTCTGTGCCCTGGCTCCAGCTGCCCAAACGGATTGGAATTCGGGTGCAGTAGTGTACATTCTTGGCCCGTGTGGGTTACTTTTCAGGAAACTCTTCGTGCTCTACCTTAAAGACTCTGCCTAAGTTTGTAGTGTAGGACTTAATTTTTACAAGCATGTAGGCCCGTTATTTATTTCCAGGGCATGGGCATAAATCCTTTGCGATCCACGGCCGGATCGCCATGATCCGGGCCACTTGGAGAATTTGCTTCAAGCTCCGTGGTAACCAAGGACGCCGGACGTTGCAGACGGGATGAGCTCTCAGTAGCGCCTGTTCGCTTTTCTTCTGCAACGTCGTGAGTGCAGTTTTCCCAAATTGGCGACGGGAAGGCTCCCTTGAGTAGGTCCATCAGTAGCGTCGTAACTCACACCACCGTCCTCCGAATGACCCACATAAATCCCCCGGCTCCGCGGACCACGTCGACTCCCACTCTCTAATTTAATAACCCCCCTCCTCCAGCCCGTTCAACAACCCACTCCAGCTCCCCATCTGGACAGGTCCAAAATGTCTCGGCAATCTTCCAAAGAGTGCATTGGGAAGTGCACTCACCAGACGGCTCATCTACCCGTCACGACCATCCTTAACCCTACGAGCCACTCTCTCTCTCTCTCTTTGCCAACTTGACCCCGCACGGCCCAAGGTCTCGTAAAGCCTGGAACTGTCCGTAGTGTATATACGCTTCTAGTACACATTCCATCCAAGTGCCCTGGATTGATGTTGGCAGAGTAAATAACTATCGTTTTTTTTCTAGCCAGCAAATTGCATTATGCCACATCCTGTTCGCTCACAGTGGAGCCACCATCAGCACTTCAACTTATACCAATATTTCCCGTACATATTGAGTAACTGTAGATTCAACCTGTGGGTTGCCGCATTACTTCTCACACTGCCCGTGAACACTTGAGCTGAAGGATTATCAATAAGAACAAGTGCAACTTTTTCTTAGTCTAACCGACATTTAAACCACAATTTGTGCCTATTTAAACTATAATTGGGTCCTAAATTTTATAAGGTTTTTAATAAAGCCTTCTACCTCCCAAAATTCAGATGAAAAATGTGCAGAATCCGCTGCTGTTACTAAACTGATTCCGCATAAGTATCATGCGTACAGTTAATAGTAATATTCCGTATAAATAAACTAATCTTAACACGTTGCTCTCATCTAAAGTGTTGAGCTATGTGAACGTTGCAATGGCGGATGGGGTTGCCAGGGAACTGGGAACACTTCCCACGTCCATCTGCCTCTCCAATAAAGAAAAATGGGATGAAGGGATCCGAAGGGACCCCATTGGATTGGTCCCTCATGATCTGCTAAGCCCCACACCTCGAGGCTAGTATAGAGCTGGAACGGTTGAGAATGGTGAGGCAGACTGTAGGTATGGGCTAAAAAGCCCGGGGAGACAACCGGAAGCGGCTTTATTTCCCCCCTTCCCGCCCGCTTCCTTCACGGCTCCTGAGCATAGCACAGTGGAACGCCGCGGCCGTCCCATTCAAAGGACACAGAGTGAAAAGGAAAGAGCGGAGAGAAGCCACGTACGCACTTTTACAATCCTCCTCCGGCATGTGGGAAATGGTTGCAATAGTAATATTCGGATCCGGTCGCAGACGCGCCGCGGACCTGACGAGAAACAGTTCCCATATATTCCTATTGCACACTGGGGCTCAGGTGGTTTTTAAATTGCTCAGCCTTATTCCCATCCCGTCTTCGGTTCATTACAAGCGGCTTATGCCTTCACTACCGGGAGCAGCATCACCGGCGGGAGTACGAGTGCCACCATAGAGCCACTGTGCTACTACTCCGCCGTCATAAAGGCCAAGGTTATATAAGCGATGATGAGGGTGTACACCACTTCTCTTCTCCGTATGCATGAGGAGGCTGCGGAGTGGATTTATTCCTTGACGTTGAGAGCAGGAGCTATGTACGCATGCATGCGGGAGCAGCGTGTAGGATAAGAGTCTGGATCGACCCGGTCGGAGGAGCAGTAGTGAGAGTCAGACTAGTAGGAATCCGGTGGAGTTGGAGGATCAGTAGTGGACTTGCTCCCGAAAGCAGTATAGGAAGAGGAGGAGGAGAAACTGAGATGCGAATGCTCAGGGTTCCCTACACTACCACCGCACTTTCTCCACTCTATATTAAATATCCCGGCTCGAACCCCTCAACGCTCAGTTNAGGAGAAACTGAGATGCGAATGCTCAGGGTTCCCTACACTACCACCGCACTTTCTCCACTCTATATTAAATATCCCGGCTCGAACCCCTCAACGCTCAGTTGTGTCCCAGTCACTTCCCCAGTCACACATTCCTTACGCCAGTAGGGCTGCCACCAGTGTGGGAAAAAAGGACTGATCCATCCCTTCTCATTTTTTCCCAAACTTTCCTCACCGAACAGGAAGCCATAAATTTGTGAAATTAACTGTGGGACAAGTCCTATGGACAAAGTGAGGAGAGAGAGAGAAATTCATCGAGACTCCTCTTATGAGCCTGAACTGAAGTTTTAGGGGATTTCCCTGGTGAAAGTGCGAAGGGATCTAAAATTGAGGAGAAAGTTTCTCCTGAGAAAGTGTGGACGGACTTGTGTGTGAGTGGAAGTGACGACGACAGTGGATGATTTCCAATTTGGAAGGAACTTGTGCGGTTCTGGGCCTCCGGAGACGTGAAACTCCCGTGAAATCTTCCAGCAGGGATTCAATTCAGGGAAGTTGAAGCGGAACGCGGCGAGGGAAAGTCCTACGGTGGCCACCCTTTTCCTTTTGGATAACTCGTCGTCGTCGTCGTCGTATATATACTTTTGTTTCCCCAGTGGATCCTTCCAGTCAAGTCATTGTGAAGGTAAACAGATTGATTTTCAGAGGCATAGTTATTGAGGGGACGGGGGCGGGGGACTTTGTACTGGGCGATACTATATACCTGCTTTTCTTGGAACTCATCCGCCATGGATTGTAATGGAATGGTACTTCCGAGGGAACTACGGGGGCGGCGACGAGTCCCAATGCAAAGGTAGTCAGGACTGGAGTGCCAGTTGGTGGAAATGTGCGTTTCCATGGTGATTTAATATCTCTCGCCAGAGGATTTCAACGGTCATTCCAAAGTCTGCCGGGAAATTACATCACGTCCCTGCCACATCATCCCGGATCCAGCCGTCACACATCTCCACAAAAGATCCCTTCCTCTCCGCTCATCTCCACATCAGGAGCTGCAGCCAGGTAGGAGTAGACTCATCGGAGCTTTCACCACGAGTATTTTATATGTAGAACGCCGCCCCGGAGAGGATCCAAAAAAGTGATTCGGAGAGAATAAAAAAGTGTGTAAAAATCCTATCAGCACTTCCACCACTTGCCCGCGCCCAGTAATTCATGAATTATACCTCATTCCCGTTCCGCTCGCAAATCAACCCGATTTTTCCACACACACGCACAAACACTCAGTCCTTCCACCACCTCTATTCTCCGCCCACTAGTGGCATCCCACACACAATACCCAGCGCAGTAGCCTATACTCAATGAGTTTCCCAGGAATGTCTCAAAAGAGTGTTATTACGTCGTTGAGAGAAAGCAATGTTTCGGCATGACCATTCCCGCGAGCCAACATCCTAAATGGCTCAGTTCCATGAAACCACTTTGGGTCCGCCGCATGCATGCACGGCTGCATGTCAGCATGCAAATGGTTCTCCTCACTGCGGTCCTGCGGGTGAAAACTGGGTTGGCGGAAGCTTTTTGGGAAATTTGAAAAGGTGGATTGAAATGGAATGCGCGGGAAAGGTCAGCAGAAAGAGGATTTCCAGGTAGCAGGGAGCAATAGCTCGCATGTACCCAGTACCCTCGCAGACGAGCCTGTTCGTTTAGGTGAAAGTAACGCGGAAAAGATTGAATAGGTGAATATATACTGTGTGGGAAAAGTAGGGTAGTATGACCCGGAAGGTAAAAGTAGATTTTGCATTGCTTTCTCTGGAATAAACCAGTAGGGACAGACCCACCGAAAATTGCATAGTCTGTTCAATGACAGGTTGATAGGGCACATTTCGAGAGTAATTAATTTGCGTAACTTCAACAGAATTCATGTTCTCTAGCAAATTCGTTATGCAAAACCCATCCTGGATGTTCCTCGAGGAAAAAATACATTGGAATTTCTTTGGAAACTTGACGTTTGCTAATGTTTCAAGTGAAAGTGCCTTCGTGCTACATTTTTCAATGCATAAGCTTTCACTATCGTTTCAAGTGAAAGTTACATTAGCTGTAGATTCCCATGGAGTTTCAGGGGAATTAGTAGTGAAAGTGACGGAGCAGCAATGTGTAATAAATTCCTTCTGAATGCAGTCAATAATAATCTTAAGACATGTAACCTCGTATTTCCTCGCTTTCACTTCTTGGGTGAAAGGAAGGGGATTCCAAAACCACCCTTTACTGTATGTATATATATGGCTATTATAGTGGGACTCTTTTGCGAAATCCCCCGTGGAAAGTCAGGATCTTGAGGAGAAAGTTTGTGTGGTGAAAGTAATAACTTTCACCTCCACACATATTTCACATAGCTCAAAAAATAGCCCAATTCCCAACTCATCCTGCTGTCTGACAGGAGCCCACGTGGGTCGGGGCTTCACCCTCTCTCAAAATCCTCCCGACTCTCACTCATTCCGGTTGAAAGGAGAAAAATGACGTAATTAATGGGGATCTTGAGATTGGGGTCTGGGTGGAAAGTATACACACAATACATCCACTACTCTCGCACATTACAACGACCCGCCGCGCACACGGAACACACCCATGCCAGGGAGGGGGCAGACAGTCTGACAAAAAATTCCCGAAATAAATGGGCCGAGTGAAGTTGAGGGACAGATGGATAAAGTGGCGAGGAGAGCGGGAGGGAGAAACAATAAAAGTAACACCTGGCCCTTTCTCCATTCTCCCGCTCCCACTGCCCCGCCGCCGCCGCTCCTTCCCCACTAACTGCTTCCCAACTCCCACTTTCCCTTGCAATTATTTCCTCTGGAATATTTTAGACGCTGGACCTGTTTTCCCCTCATCGTGAGGAGGAGGAAAAAAGGAGAATCTTTCCGGCTGCAGTACACTTTTTCACCCATAACCTCTGCTGTGAGTTCCCAGGCGACCGGCTATGTAGTGATTGCTAGTAGTAGTAGTAGTAGTAGTAGTAGTTGCTGTTGTAGTTTGCGTTCGCGGTGGGACTCGAGCTGGGAGAGTGAGCCATGAGTGGTACTACGGGCTATATATGGTGATGGTGAGCTTTATATGGTTTTGTAAACATAAAACTTGACGTGAACTTGTTACGCGGCCGAAGGGAAAGGGAGAGGGAGGAAGGGAGAGTGGGATTTTACAAGCTTGTTCCCCCACTACTGTACTACCCGTCTATAGTCCGCCAACTCAACTCCGGAAAACTAGTCCATAATTCCTCGCTCTACTCTCCCTCTCTTACGCGCGGACTTGTTTAACTTTGGCCAAACAAGAAATAACTCGGCCGCGGCCTGTTACATGTGTATATGTATGTGTTTCTATGTATGAGCTTGCCTTGACTAGTGTGCATGTGTTGTTGTAGGCTCCATCCAGTCAAACGACGGCTGCCTTGTCAGTTTACAACCTTCCCCCGGCATTTTTTCTACCATACTTCCCCCTTGCTCCTTCCTTTTTACATAAAGGCGGGATTAATGGCATTAGCCCGCCACGTTTTCCATTACTTTATGAACTCGTCTAACGGAGATTGAAACTCCGACAAGCTACAGCCGTTCACTACGGCAGTTCTCCCAACTCCCTCGCCAACCTCCGCAATCTGTATTGGGGGTTCACAGCAGGGAGAAAGTCCAGGAGGCTCTACTGATGAAAGTTGACATTCGGTTGGGAGTGTGGGGGCAGGCAGCATTGCGGCATGTAAAGGGTGACGGCGGTGAGGCTTTTATAGTGAGCCCTAAAAACATGATTAGCAGACTATCATTGGTGGATAGTAGTTGCCATCCCGGGGTGCATTAATCTAATCAGTGGGTTGATTTATTTAATTTTAACCCCTGGAAGACAGGGAAACTTTATGAATGCTGGAGCGTAGACTACCGTGGATGGTGGCGGGAGAAGAAGGAGGAGGAGTGGAATACAGGCTGCGGTCTGACTCTCCTCCGCATGGTACACAACAGCAGGGGTGGTGCGGTGGGGAAAGCTACAGGGATTTCCATGTCTTCCCTCACCGCACACGGCTCCTGTGCTTGGTTCCGCTGCTGCTACTGCTGCTGTTGCGGCTGGGAGCCAATGTTCCCCGTGTCGCATCCTTACGTGTACGTATATGTGCACGGCTGTACAAGGATGGGGAAGGGAATGACGGAGACGGCCGTGTGGAATGTGACAGGCGACAATCTTTCCCCCCAAACCTCCTTTGAATGGAGAGATAGGAGCCGGAGATTAGCCTCGTTATTGCCCCTTCCCGCAATACTTACTACGTGATCGGCTTCACAGCTCATTCCTCGGAGCACGAGGAGGAGAGTGTGTAGGAGCAGCCGTGTTTATTCCCACACGGAAGGTTCAATAAGTGGGAGTATGGAGCGCGGAGTAGGTCTCTCTGATTTGAGGACAAATTTAGAGAGGATTCGTTCGGGATATACTGATAGGGGGAGAAGTCGACGGAAGAGGGGATAAGGATATGATTGTAAGATGGGGAATATGGGCTTTGTAGATTCTCCCAGCTTAGTATTCCATCCTTCTTTGACTCAAAAGTGGAGTCAGCTAAACCGTGGGGATTGTAAGCAGTATGGATTTTGAAGGGAAGAAGAATGAGGATTTTTTTCAAAATCACAATGATTTGGCTGAGCTTTCTAAAAATTCATATGAAAGATTTCGGAGAGATAAAAGTAGAATATTTTTTTGTGGCAAATAGTCAATATGAAAGTTGAGAATAGAGTTCGTAGAATACCTTTCAAGTCATTCAATGGCGCCATTGTCTAACTTAATTTATGCATCATAACTTCAATATCTTGCGGAAAACTTGTATATCTGCGTGATAAATTGTAAAATTGAGCTTCAAATGAATTTTAAATAAACCAATAAATAAAATGAAAGAGAAAAATGAAAAATAAAGAGAATTAATTATCTAATAATTGTTAACAGAAATTAATAAATAATTTCATCATTAATTTCATTATAACGTAATTAGTTTTAATTTAAATTTAGTAATGTAAGTTGTTACATTAATTTTATTTATTTCCATTTAAATGAAAAGATTCTAAATCAATTGTATTTTTAAACGAAAAGCGCAAATCAATAGCTTTTACTCAGAAACTATGTAAATTTGCATTAATAATTCAAATGGTTTGAAGAAATCCTAAAAGTTGCCAAAATTCAGCTCCATAAATATTTACTTTGTGAATAGCGCTAACGAAATCTTCAAATCTTATACGGTCCCGATGTTTATATTTATTTTTGATCAATTTGAAGAAGACAGAAGCCAGATAATAATGTAGGCCTTCTGCTGTAGTTGGAATATAGATGTATAGGATTACTTCCAAGAACCAATAATCAGAATACAGCCCGAAGATCCTGTTATCCTTTCCCCAAGCCTAATGTGCACTCGCGGCGGAATCGATAGGATCTGCGGAGAAAGCCTTGTCTATTTTGGCTTACTTCAGCGGAGAGGTCCATGAATACACTGCATTTAGGCGATTGCATTTCATGTGATAATCAGGGCATTGAAGGGGAGAGCGTAGAAAGCCATCAGTACTTTCACCAGGAACGGAAACGGTGGTGAAACTTTCCCTTTTGTTCACCCTCACTTTTGAAGAGGAGCAACTGTGCGGGCCGTTCCTCTTCAAATTGGAAAGGCTCCAAGGCCCTTTCTCTCTCACTAACTCACTCTCTCTCTCTCTCTACCCCCTTGTTGTTTCCTTCCCACTTTATCTTGACTCTCCATGTCGCTGTTGTATATATATATACACACAAATACATGGGCACCACACAAGTTATTTCTCTGTCAGTTGGTGTGTATCAAAGCCCGAATATAAATTTTCCGAGTCGAACACAAACCCAACTCCCCACCCAGCCACGTTAAAAATGCAAAAGGAGTCATGGCTCCCCAGCAGCCATCATACCTTTTATCTCCAACTTTTTGCTAGCTTTCCCTCTCCCAACTCCCTGAAAATAAGGTGAAAGCCCTGGAGAAAGTGATGAGCCAAGCGAACCATACGCTTGGATGGTGGGTTGAGCAATAATTTAGCCATTGAATTCCCGTCGTCACGCGGATAAAGTTATAATGATGTCAGCCGCTTTCACGAGTGAAAGATGGAAAGTACTTAATGTCAGAGCTTTTGTGCTAGAGCAAGACATTTGGGATCTTCCCTGTATATGGACCCAGGAGGATAATCCTCGATCTCTTGACGGCTAGCTCATGTATCGATCAGAGTGACAAGAGCGATCCCTGGGAGAGGGTACCGTTAATAGCTCTAGTGCTTTCACTGCATTAGTATACGAGGACTGAGGAGATAGGTCACTTTCACCAACTTTCACCGAATGTCCTCCGCCTTTACCCTTTCAATCCAAATCCGGGTGGACTTGAGAAGCATTCTTCTACTTTCACTATAGCTATTTCTCCATTTCTTTGACTTTCCCCTACCACAGCACGAAAAGTGACCTTATCTCAAAGGTTTTTAAATTCCGCGAGTCACTCTCGGACGCCCTATTGTAATCTCCGCCGGGTGTTGGCGACGCGATGCATTACAAAACCCGGGATTTTCCGAGCCACCGAGGATTTGCACCACCAGGACCTCGACCTATTTCCGTGCTCAGCTTGAACCTATGGTCAAAACTAATGGGAACTTCCCTTTGTGTCCCCCAAGTCTGATGACTCTACAGATGGGCACAAATGGAGCGGATCAGATGAGGACTGGGCCATTGCGAGGCTTCAAATGGTCTTTGTACTTTTCCATACCATTTTAGTGGTGGAGCAGGGGTAGGAGCTTTCTGAGAAAATGCCTGGATATTTCTCAGTCAGGTCAGTTGTATGTAGAAAGAAGGGAGAGTCCGAGAGGCCATAACAGAATGCTGGTGGGTTTCTATACTCTCGGATTTTCAACACGGCGGTGGAGGAAATGAAGCGGGGAGCGTGAAACTGGGAGTTGGGCCGGGAGAATTTATTTCTGTTGTTGGACTTTTTTACGGTGATCCTCTATCCCCACCCAAATGGACCATCAAATGGGACGGGAACATTCAATTTTCTGGGGGAAAAGCTATCATTCATATGAGCCGTGTGGTCGTCGCCATTTTCGGAGGGGGAGAACAGGGTAACATAAGCCATGGAGTTCATGTTCCCCGGCCACTGCGCTCCTCACTCACCGGCAGACACACACACACACACACACACACTCAATATACAGCCCGGAACCAGGTTCCATGGCATTCGTTGACAGCTGGGACTGACAGCGGATATTGCAAATCGCTCATTGCAAAGTGTTGCCAATTTTACTCACAGCTGGCCGCTTTTCTACGGTCTTCGGCGTCCTGTAGGAGACACCAGTTTGCAAAATCATGGAAACCTTTTTTTATATAAAAAGGGATGAAAAACTGATTGTCGCTTGGAGTAGGAGATGAGGTGTTTGTGGGGATCAGTGTGCGCGAGCATGCGTGAGTATGAGGTGTGCATACCCGCATGTATGTGTGCATGTACGTGCATATGTGAGCGTTTGAGTGCTTACGTGTGTTCACGTTTTCGAGCACGCGTGCTTGTCCACGTCCATGAGTGCGTGTGTACACATGTGTGCACCTTTGTAACTACGGGGGTCCAAGTGTGTGTGTAAGTTTGTGAGTGGGCGTTTATGTACGCGTGTGAGTATGTGTTAGCACGTGTGTGCGCTCGTGGCTGTGTGCACATGTGAATTTGAGTAAGTGTATGCGTGTTATTTGCGAATATTGTATGTAAGTGTGTGTGTGTGTGTGTGTGTGTG